>BDJD01012856.1:3550-14300 GCA_002564525.1 Rosa multiflora | reverse complement strand
CCACATAAAGGTCGTTCCCAAACTGGTTATGTATTTACCAGTGGGAACACGATGATATCTTGGAGATCAACCAAGCAAACCATTGTGGCTACCTCCTCGAACCACTCAGAGATCATTACTCTACATGAGGCGGTTCGTGAGTCTGTATGGTTAAGAGCTATCATCACACATACTCGAGGGACTAGTGGTTTAAGTTCTACCATTAAATAGCCTACTTGCATTAATAAAGATAATGCAACTTGTATCGAACAGATGAAGCTAGGGCATATCAAGGGTGATAATACAAAACACATATCACCAAAGTTTTTCTACAATCAGCAACAACAGGCCCTCCTCAAGATTCAAGTGAATCAAGTAAGGTCTGAGGAGAATGTGGCAGATTTGTTCACCAAATCATTGCCTAAGGCCATATTTGAGAAACATGTGAAAAGCATAGGAATGTGAAGACTTTCCAAGCTCCCTTGATTAATGGAAGGATCAGGGGGAGGTGTAGACGTTAGGGGGAGTCTAACACACACATGTCATCCTCGAATGTAAAAGGTGCGTTGTGCTCTTTTCCTTCGACCAAGGTATATTTTTTGTCCCACAGAGTTTTTATTGTTACTTGGCAAGGTTTTTAGTGAGGCAACAACTCATGCACCATTTCATCTTTGACTTGGCACCAGGGGGAGTGTTAAAGGAAAAACACATTAGGTGTCTTCGTCAAAGTGATTGACAAAAAGGGAATCAAGTAATTAGCAATCACCATTAATCAGCATGGATCAAGGACCAATCAGTAGTTAATGTCATCATTGTAATTGATATTTCCGTTGTAATTCTCTCCCTATATAAAGGGGCTATGAAATGAAATGAGTAGACAAATTCCAATTGTCATTTTACTTTTACATATTCAAATTATTTTGAAATTTTTAAATAAATAATAATCAAATGAGACAAACAATCCAGCCTCATTTAAAGTCATTTGCAACAAACAATGATTCTTTTGCATATGTTGCAAAATAGTTTATGCAACATTATATGCAATCTCGCCTATTATTTTTTTCAACAAATATTTAATCTTGCATTTTATATTAAACAGCTATGCTGATTTGACATATCTTTATATAGATATTGGCAACAATCTGAAGTTCTCGTAAAAAGTTTAAATTTCTCGCTGAATTGAAAATTCGACGATTTTGGGTTGTCGCAACCAGTTGCCGCCTTATGTGTTATACTGATTGTCAAAAACGACGAAATTACAGGGTTGTCATTTTTTCATTATGCGACGCAATTAGTTCCTCGACTAAATTATATGAGAGAAACAAGAAGTCTCGCTTATAAGTTTCTACAATAAATAAAGGGCAAATTTCATTTTACCTCCCTGATCTTTACACCTTAAATCATTTGTGCCCCTGTACTTTTAATTTCATAACGCGTGCCCCTGTACTTACCAATTTTAATCAATCTTGTCTAACCCTTAGCTTTTTTGCCAAATATTGTGTGATGTATTTTGAAATTATAGTCACATACGATATAATTTTGCATGCCACATTATTGAATCATCATCAAACAAGGGAGCCCATTAGAGCCACATTTTCAATTTACAAAATACTTGACAAAAAAATGAATTATTAGACATGATTGATTCAATTGGAAAGCATAGGGATACATGTGATGAAATTAAAAGTGCAGGGCCACAACTGATTTAACATGTAAATGTTAGAGAGGTAAAATGGAATCAGCTCATAAATAAATATGCGTCACATATTAATATATGCAACAAAAATGAACCTCGTAGTTACTTTTTGCAACAAAAAAAATTCCCGCACATGAATTTTTGATCAAATATATAAGCCTCACAAAAGGAATATGCACGTAAACGGGGTCTGGTAAATTAGAAATTGTAACAAACATAAATTCTTGCTTATAGCATTCTGTAACGCACTCACTTGTCTGGCAATATGTGATATGCGAGGAACAAATTGCGTCGTTTATAGAAAATGCAACAAACATCCAAGCCCTGCATATGGAATATGCGACGTAAACAAAGTCTCATATATTAAAAATAGCAACAAATATAAAGCCTCGCATATAGTTTTTAGTAACACACTTGTGTGTCTCACAATTTGTTATATGCGAGGAACCAAATGCGTCGCATATTGAAAAAGTGACAACGGTGTAATTTTGTCGCTTTTGACAATCAGTAAAACACATAAGCCGACAACCCAAAGTCATCGCATTTTTAATTCAGCGAGAAATTTAGATTTTTTACGACAACTTTGGGTTGTCGCTAATGACATTTTCTCTTGTAGTGCGGTACAAGACCCACATTTAAATAAGCCACTCGTGAACTAAAAATGAACATTGTGAGATTACTCACCTCAGAATCCTGCTGCGTCTTCTATATAGAACCGAACTAGCACTCACACTAACAACTCGTCCAAATCATCTTGAGAAGCACCTAATCACCAATGGTCTCAAATCAGTATAAGAATCACCAAGTGATTAAAGTTTGAATCCCCAAATCGAACAACAACCCTGAAAGTAACGCCAATTAAGGCGAACCTTCATCCGAGACCACCCAAAGTCTTCGGAATGTTTTTACGATTGATGTGACAAAACCATAAGTCGATCGGATAGTCGGATCCTCACGGATCGATAATCGAAACTATCAAAATCACAAAAACTCTAACATGCTCATACGATCTCCAAAAATTAAGTATTGTGTATCGAAATGCTTATATCGACGAGTAGATCAAAATCAGGGATAGAAACTACCCTGAAGTGGCCGAAAACCGCCGGAAAACATCACCACAGTGGCGGCGCCGCTGTCGGCACAAAGTCAGAATTTGACAAAACTTCCAACACAAAAGTTTTTCATCTCAACTCTAATTACAACTTTCATAACTACACTAAAGTCAAATTATAACCCAATCGATCAAATTTTACCTTAGAACAAATCGGGCTGATTGAAACCCTAAAACTTCAAAACTTCGATTCAACCTCCACAAGTGAAATCGTTGCAAGCTACCTTGGGAGAATCCTCTCCCAGCCTCTGGGCAACAAAACCCCTCAAGAAACACCGGTTATGGTGGTTGAAGGAGGAAGAACCAAAGGTGGTGATTTCATCCCCAACGTGGCTTCTTCTCGGCCTTGCAGTGCCCACCACAGCTCGTCCCACACTCAATGGTTACCACAGAGCTCTAGAGGAAAGCAAGGCGAGCAAAACGCACTTTGAATCACGTCATATGGTGGCTGGAGGAGGGACAAATCAGCCAGCGAAGTGGAGAGCGACTCTGGCTCGAAAGAGAGGAGAGAGAAAATATTTCCAAAAAGGGAAACTTTGATATTTTCTAGAAATTTTCCTATTTAACCAAAATGGAAACTTATTCCAATGGCCTTAACTTCTTCACACAAACTCCGATTTCCACATTTCATATGTCCACGAACTCGTATCGATGTGCTCTATGACTTTCGTGAAGGAAGTTTTCGGAGAAACCCAACGTATAAAAAGTCAACCTTTGCATCCTCCCTAAAACCATATTCTTCGAATAATAATTCGTCCGAAACACTTCCGCTCCGTCCACGAGCCACAAAAAATTCCAATAACCACAATTTAGATTCCAGAAAATCCTTGGAAAATGATAATGAATTTCTGGGGTACTACGTGAACTTCGACAAAGACCTACTGGAAGAAAAACGAGACAAAGCACACCTACACAACTTGCAAAACCAGCAGCGGGTGTCGCGTTTTTACAACAATCTTGTGAAGGCCAGGAACCTCCAAATTGGAGATTGGGTAATGAAGGAAGTCATACCTCCACCAAAAGCAGTCCAACCTAGGAAGGACCTTACCAAATTGTAGAAGTAGTGAGACTCGACACATTCTACTTGAAAAACAAGGAAGGCATCACATCCACCCATCCTTGGAACACTCAGCATCTTTGCTTCTACTACAAGTAGCGTGACAATATGCCCACGAGCAACTTCACTTGGCTAATTTTTGCATAGCTTTAGGTAAGAAAAGCTACCCTACGGGTACACATTTTTTGTAACCACTGGTTCCACCAGGTCACTAATGAAACGAGGAATTATTCAAACCATTGTCTCACACATGCACAAAAAAAAAAATAATCAATTCTGCCCAGGCCAACACCTTTCGCTTTTGTAACCACTGGTTCCACCAGGTCACTAATGAAACGAGGAATTATTCAAACCATTGTCTCACACATGCACAAAAAAAAAATAATCAATTCTGGCCAGGCCAACACCTTTCGCCTGTAAAATAAGCAAAGTAGATATGTGCAATTAGCGGACCAAAATTAATTCCTTTCATGTTCCACTAACATACAAAAAAGAGCAAACACATTCCTCCACAATACAAAAAGACTTAGTGGATACACATTCATCATATAGAGGAAAGGAAAAGAAGTATCGCACATTTAAACGAAAAAGTTGAGACGCCCCAACCAAAATTGTTCATATCTTTCAACAGCGTACCTACACCGCCAAAGTACAAAAATATACAAACTTAACTACCAACAAGTCTACTTTTGTTCATTACGCGGGGAGGAACCCGAAGCACGATCACCACCTGTAAAATAAGCAAAGTAGATATGTGCAATTAGCGGACCAAAATTAATTCCTTTCATGTTCCACTAACATACAAAAAAGAGCAAACACATTCCTCCACAATACAAAAAGACTTAGTGGATACACATTCATCATATAGAGGAAAGGAAAAGAAGTATCGCACATTTAAACGAAAAAGTTGAGACGCCCCAACCAAAATTGTTCATATCTTTCAACAGCGTACCTACACCGCCAAAGTACAAAAATATACAAACTTAACTACCAACAAGTCTACTTTTGTTCATTACGCGGGGAGGAACCCGAAGCACGATCACCACGACAACACTTCTCAACAGGCTGACGAGTAGCTTTTTTCCTCTTTTCAGCTTTACTTGTCGGCGTTGGAGTCTCAGGATTACCATATGACCTGGCGTCATCCTATCTAGAAAAAACACTTCCTTCACTGCCTTCTGAAGACTCGTCATCCCTGAATTCCTCAGCATTGTAGACCCCATGAAATTCTGAGCATCACTTTTTCACGGAATAATTTTTCGTGACCTTCGTTTGGCCAAAGACTTTTGGAAATAGTTTGGGCTTGGGCCTGGGGCCCAAGAATAGCATAAGGTTAGAGTCTAAAATTTACTTTGGACACCCAACAAGTTAGTCGACCTTTGACCCAATTCTGAGCATCACTTTTTCACGGAATAATTTTTCGTGACCTTCGTTTGGCCAAAGACTTTTGGAAATAGTTTGGGCTTGGGGCCCAAGAATAGCATAAGGTTAGAGTCTAAAATTTACTTTGGACACCCAACAAGTTAGTCGACCTTTGACCCGAACATCTCCCTTGATCCAATATGGTCCTTGTAGCTCATAATGACATATTTGCATAATTTTGAAATATACTGGTGCGTGCGTTTATGATTTCTCGTTTTACCTTATTCCTTACCCGTTGGTTGAATTCGTACTCGCCTTACCCGACGCTTACTCATTAACCATTTCACCGACTTTCAAAAGCATAATTTATTTACTCCTTATATTTTTCAAACTCGAGCAAAAATTCCGACAAAACTTGCTTTACCATTTTCCTATCTAAGTACAAGTTTGGTGAGGCCCAATCTTTATTTGGTCATGCCACCATTTTAATTTTTGAGTTTCCTTATATTTACTTATTTTACTTTTATTTTCCCCATCCTCTTGGTTTTTACAACTTCTTACTTTTACCCAAATTTATCTGCCCAAGCTGAGCCTTGTTCACGTCCACAAGCAAAGAGCTTTTCCTCTTTCCTTGTTCACGTCAGAATCGGGCTGAGAGAAAGGAACCTTGTTCAGCTCCACCCTTCCACGTTGCCAGCATACATATAGCAACTCTTCCAAGAACATCACCTCAGACCTTCAAAAGGGAGAACCAGGCTAGAAATCATCATCCACCCTTTTCTTCTCACTTTTCCTCTCGACCCTGGACACATCAGTCTGTTTCTGAGCCTCGAAACTCCTAGTTAGGGACCTCCGATCAAAAAACTTTCTTCAAAAAAGTTGTTCACCTTTGTCTCCTATATCTATCCTCAAAATTTCAACTCCATCGGAGTCTATTTGAGTCTTGTACACCCCTCGAAGAGGAAGCTGTTTTGAAACGGGCCTGTTCCGGATTTCTGCTTGAATTTCCTCTCTTGCTCTATCCGAATTCCTCACATCTTACTTGTGACTGGTACAAACACTTGGTAAGATTCTGGAACCATCAAGTTCCCCTTTGTTTCCTCGATTTTAGGCTCAATACGTTCAAAACACCTCATTTACTTATTGAGCAGTCTCTGTTTCACTTTGCATGTTCGAGATTGAGTGAACTTCTTGGCCTGCAGCTGGACTCGATCCAATCAGCTCCCTCAGCTCTCTTTCCTGTTGAAACCCTCAAGAAAAACTCACCTTTTTGATTAATCTTTGGTGAGTATCATCTTTTCCATAAAACTCTATATATTTTTGGTTGTTATTACGAGTTCTTGAAGATTATGAACTTGTCACTGCTGCTGTTGGTATCTTGCTGCCTTAATTTTGATTCCTCATCTATTCTAATGTCTAGGGATTCTGCTAGACCATGGCTACACCTTGAGTAGTAGAATCGTATTTGGTTCAAAGGTTATTTGTTGTTTGTAGCTGTCCAAATATCATGTTTCAATGCATTATGTCATCGAGCTACAGCACCTCCCCATATAGTATTAGAAAGTAACTTGAGCTATAGATCATTAGGAGCATTAGACATGCCTCTTAAGTGGGTTAGATATGTGCTAAACCATGGTTGTCTTGAACATTGGAGTCATGCTTGATTCAAAAGTTTATTTGTGTTACTGTTGTCCAAACACCATGTCTTCAAAACATCATGTTAGTGAACTACAAGACCTTCCCCTTATAGTATTGAAGGGTGACTGAGACTTTGAGTCTTTAGGAGCTTTATATATAACCTATAGGTGTCTTAGAGCCTACTTAACCAGCCATTTTGGGTACCAAAGGAGCTTTACACAAAAGAACCAGTTTATGCATTTTTTCAGTTTCCAGTAAAATCTGACCCAGCTGCATTCATTTCCAAACTGGAGCTAAACCGTTGAGAATTTGGGGTCAGTTTCTTCTAGGGGAATATAGTAGACACATAGATGAACATTTTAGAATTTGAATCACCCTAAATTCATTTTTCTAGAATTAGTTATGAATTTTTGAAAAAGGTGTACAGAAGCTAGTATTTCTGGAAAGAATCTGCACATTGTTTTACTTTAGCCTTTAAAACCCTTACTCTTTAAAATAGCTTCACTTAGAGTTCTATGACCATTTCAATCTCACTGATTTGGTTACTAAACCACCTTCTTTCCAAAATTTTCCCAAGAATTTATCTCAAGTACTTTGAACACTCTTCCTTGGCCCTTAATAGTTTCTACTTAAACTCTGTTTCCAGCTTTTGACAACTTGTCTTTTAAAAAGTGTTCTTACCCCCTCTTCCTAACAGCAAACTCCTTATTGGAACCCAAATGGTCAGGTTATTAGGTAGCAATTAAGTTAAAGGAAATGTTTTCTTCGGAGAGTATTGAGAGTGAATAGCTAGCCTAGTTTATCGTTATTAATGCCGCTTATTGATCTAGGCTTGACATCGTGGTGGAATCTTGTGAAGTTGGTGGTTGCTACAAGGTTGCATTGAGGCCAAGTGCTGCAAGAGAAAGCTCGAGTTCCAGGTAGGGGATGCCTTTAACTTTATCTATGCTTTTCTTGCATATACTATGTTTTATATGAGGCCTCTTGCATGTTTTGGAAATTATCTGTTTTTGCAACTTGAAATGGTTTGCGTGGATTGAATTGATGTGTTGGTAATTGATGGGGATGTAAGGAGAGGTCAGTTCCTCCTTGAGCCACCGGTGGTGGGCAGTGTGCACCATGCCCTTGTTATTGAATACTCCCCTTGTCTATAGCCTTATGATTATTGAATTCCGGGAAAGTGATTGGCTAGATGGACGGTTATGATGAAAGTTGTGGAAGAAGATCAATTGCCGTGGGATTGTAATTACGTGGTGACGATCACGTGGAAGCGCAAACCGGTTTTTATCTACTTCTTTTATTCAAAACGATAACTCATGTTTTTAAACTTAGATATGGGGGCGGGCATGGGCAATGACTGGATGTAGGAGCCTAACCCCTACTTTAGTTTGTTTAGCAGGCTGTTGTTGTCAAAGCTTGGGTAGGGAGGATAATCCTTGGAGGCCAAAATTTGTTTTGTTTCAAGTTTATTTTATTTGGCTTGTTCGATCTCGTAAAATTTTTGTAACGTTATGTATGGTTGATGATGTGTGTGATTGCTTACCACCAAAGTGGAACCCTAGGGTTAGAACCTCCATTTGAGTTTAGGTCCTAGTGGGCTAGACCTAGAAGACTCACATAAATTACCATTTAATGAACTTAATGCAAACTTGGGCTAAGAACTAAAAATTGACATAGGTTCTAAAACTCAACACAACACCACCGTCCTTTCCTCTTCCTCGCCTAGTTCGTAATCTTGTGATTACGAACCAAGCCCACTATACAAGCCCAAAAATTTCGGGCTTATAGATTTCTTGTTTTCCAACCTAAAGGCCTTGTCTCTTTGAGGAATTCTAGGCCCAAAACACTTTAAGTGTCGCGGGTATGGGAGCCGGCGCTGTGGTAATCCGGTCTCCGGGTCGCAACAAGCATCCTCCTCCACAGTATCGTTGTAACGTCCCATATCTTAATTTACCCGTTTACTAGTCATTTGGACGGTAAACGACAAATACTGTCACTTTTACTATCGTTTCAGTACTTTTACTGGCCCTAAAAATTGACTTTTTGTTCGGGTCAAAATTTGAGAAACTTTGATTCACAAGATTTATAGAGGACGTTAAACCGAGCGCGTACATATGTGGTACGTAAGAATCAGAGTTCGTATGAGAAAGTTATGGCCAAAATACTAAAGTTACTGTTCATGGTAACTTTCTATAAATATGAAAAGTTACTATAGTAGGTCAGAACCTACCCAGATAACTCTTTCTCTCTCCCTGATTCTCTCTCCCTCTCCTACCTCTTCACTTTCTTTCGGCCATAACTCCTCCATTCGGCGACGGATTTTGATGCATAAGGTGTCGTTGGACAGCTCTCTTCCTTCTCTTCATTTCTGGGTTTATTTGGTAGCTTAATTTGAACTGTGGAAGGTGCAGCATCGAGAAGAAGAGGATGGTCACTGTAGCGGATTGAGGTCAACGCCGGTTTCTCCATATTCCGGCCACCACAGAAGACAAACCTTAGTTCTCTGGAAGCGCCTTGAGACGTAGATGATGCTCCCCATGTATTTTGCAGCGATTTGAAGTAGGGAGGGAGAATCGACGGTTTGAAGTTTGGGGTCACTATTAACAAATCGGGTTCAAGCTTCTCCTTAATTGTTGAGGTACTTCTACACATTTTCTGACTTTGTCTCAGTTGAGAAAGTTGTTGGGTCTGTTGAGTAGGTGCTGCTACCAAAGTTTGGTGGCCATTGGAGCTGGTGACAGTTGCAGCGGCGGCGGCGGCGGCGCGTGAGGCAGCTTTTTAATTGTGATTTCTGCCTAGTTAAATCCTATAAATGTTGTGGAGCTTGTATGTGAAGTTTGGTGAAAATTGGAGGAGGTTTGGATATTAATCGGAATTTGTCCAAAATTCAATAGTTTGGTTATTGATTTTCGAGAATTCCACCGTTGGATTTCTCTCAACTTTGCCCTAGAAACTTTGAGTTAAAGAATTGGTGTTAATGATGAAGTTTTGGTTAAATTGGAAAAGAAATTGGAAGTTTGATTTAGGAGGATAAGATATTAGAATCGTATTTAATTGCTGAATCGTTATTCACGAATTATTATATTGTACAGGGCGATGTATCGAGCTATTACTCGCCGAAGGAACTCGTATACGTGATCATTGGAATAGTACTGTGAATGGACTTTTGTTTTAAATAATGATGCATGCACTTATTTTCTTGAATTAATGCTTTATTTAATTATCATATTACTTTTCGAACATATGAATTGATTTCGGAATTTGATTCCGGTTTATCTCGTTGTTTTGCTTTCAATAATGATTTTCTGAGATTGATTATGTTTTATCTCGGTTATGACTTTCAGATATTAATTTTTTTTTGCTCGGATTCGAAGTTATGATTTATGTTGATTTTCGATGAATTATTTTCCGAAGTAATTTCCGGAATTTCATATTTTATTTTTCTATTCTTCGATTTGAGATTTTGAAACGATTTTCGAAATGGGATTTCGATGAAGTTATATTTTCTTATTTGTTTATCAACCTTTGGTTTTGTCATTGGGAATGCCTTAGTGATGATTTTGGATTTATGATTTGACATTCGGTGATTAATTTTGATTTATCTCGATAAAGATTTTGAGAATATTTGGCGTGCGGGGCCACGTCATTGGAATATACTTATTTTTCTCGTGAGATATTGGAGAAGGTTTATGGATTTATGGATTTACTAGTTTTCGATTGTTTTCCTCACCATACTCGGGTCATTCGGATTGTGTCTCCTCCTCACTTACTTTGTGTTTGTGATTGGCAGTCGAGGATTCTCCTCCTCACCTGAGTGGTAGTCGAGGTTATTAGTTCTCCTCCTCACACAACTCCTCACACAATCTATGTGTGGGTGGCAGTCGAGGGTAGGTAGAGCCTAAGGGGT
>BDJD01012852.1:0-36714 GCA_002564525.1 Rosa multiflora | reverse complement strand
AAACCGATGTCTAGAATAACTATGGACATCGATATATAAACAAAACCGATGTCTAGAATAAATATGGACATCAGTTCAAACTATACTACAAAATGTAGATTGAATGTCTAGTGAAATATTATGTACCAAACACACGAAAAGCTTATGAACCACAAGCAAAAATTTATGAGAACCGATGTGTAAAATATTATCAGACATCGTTTCTAAATTAGAAACGATGTTAAAATGGATAATTGTGTTGTTAGACCTATATTTCATTAAGCATCTAATGCCAAAATATGAAGGTTTGACAATAGCTAAACACACCAAAATGGTGATCACATTAAAGTTTTAACATCGTTTCTGAACCTTAAACTGATGTCTCTTTGCAAACTAGACATTAGTTGTGAACCGATGTCTTAGTTTTGCCGATCTTTAACATCGCCCACTAAGACATCGGATTTTTTTTTTTTAACATCAGTTGTGGACTGATGTCTATGAACTTTATCCTAGTAGTGTAATGAACATGTTAGAAATGGAGGAGTCACGTCTTTGGCTGGTTGTTATAGGAGTGGTCGAAGGTGGTGATGGTCGTAGCGTGCAGCCATGCAGTGAGTTGTACATAAGATGAAAAAGGTATGAAAATGCTCGGTATTCCTCGGAATCATATTATTGAAGGTGGTGGTGCTCGTAGGGGACAATGAGTTCTACATAAGGTGCAAAAGGCCATGATTAATTACATGCATTTATATGCACGTAATTACATTCAAAACACATTAATTACGTTAATCCTTAAGTCAATTATTATGTAATTAATCCATTTTTATTTATTTTGTAGTAAATAAGCGGAGTTGCGGAAACGAGATAGAATGACACGAAAATGGTGAAGATAGAAGTTTTCGACAAATGGACGAAATTGTCAATGTCTTAATTAACGATCATCAATTTGGCTGAAAATTTGCAGAGATGATCTATACAATAGTACCTAACAACTGAACGGTCGAGATGTGAATTTGTGACTGAAAAGTAACCAAAAACTCGAACTTCACACGTTAATTTCAAAGCGAAGCTCCGCTCTGGAGAGGATCTGTATATATAATTATATATAAAGACTAAAATGAATATTTAAAGATTTATTATAATTTATAAATAAGAGTAATAAGAATATTATATGAAAAGTATTTTTAATTCTCATTGCCCAGTGTCTATGTCAGAGGCGAGAATGGGAGACCATTTCTTCTTTTCACTTCCGACTTTCATTGTTTACCTCTGCAGCTCTGCTTTACCTTTCAATTTGTTCAAGAATCAAAATCCTGACAAACCCAATAGTTTCATTGAGATTAAAAGGTGAAGTATGTTATGGGTTTAAGATCTGCTCTCCTTTTCAATTTGTTCAGTGCATGCCCAGCACCGTCGACAGCCTCACTCTGCATCTTTCCCAGATCATCTTCGCCGGCGTTTCGCTCGCTGTCATGGCCTTCACTAACTATTTTTCTTTTGTTACTGTCTTTTGGTAATGCTTGTTGCTTTTGGGCATTTGTGATTTTTCAATTTTTGGTTTGGATTTCAAGTCTTTGATTGTGGTTGTGGTGTTATAATTATGTCAGCAACCTTGTTGCTACTGTTTTAAAGGGATTCATTGATGTGTTTTGTGATCCAAAGCTATGAAACGACGATGTCTCGACCCAAGATCTGATGGGGAAGGGAGAGATTCCGATGCCGACTCCAAGCAAAACCTAGCAGCAGACTCGCCTAGCCCGACCGCTCAAGCGCCTAGTCACTCGCCTGGGCCGTCTAGGCGGCCACCCATTCCTTGCCCGTCCAAAATCTCCCATTTTGCATTAGTCGAGGCAGAGAGCTGCCGTTCAACGCCTAGGCGGCCGATTTTTAGAACACTGTGTAGCACTTACTTCCCCCTAAACGAAGTTGCTTAGTGCATGAGTTAAGCAAGGCCGTCGAAGAAGGTTATGAAAGAAAGCAACCGATGCTGGTTTATTGAATTGAGATGAATATGTAATTATGGATGAATATTAAGTACAAATATAACATCGGGGTAATTACATCATTATTTATCAACTAATTATCTTAATTGTAAGGAAAAACAATTACTACAATTAAATCGATATTATAATTACTAATTATTTATCAAGCCATATTTTACTATAATGTATCAATAAGATTTATCAACAAATATAAAGGTCATAATTTTAATAAACCACTATCTCACCGTTTTACAATAAAAATCAATAAGTACAAATATAAACATCCTTGTAATTACATCATTATTTATCAATTAATTATCTTAATTGTAACGAAAAGCAATTACTACAATTAAAACGATATTATAATTACTAATTATTTATCAAGCCATATTTTACTATAATGTATCAATAAGATTTATCAACAAATATAAAGGTCATAATTTTAATAAACCACTATCTCACCGTTTTACAATAAAAATCAATAAGTACAAATATAAACATCCTTGTAATTACATCATTATTTATCAATTAATTATCTTAATTGTAACGAAAAGCAATTACTACAATTAAAACGATATTATAATTACTACATTATTTATCATGTAATATTTTACTATAATGTATCAACAAATTAAATGATTTATCAACAAATAAATACCTCATCAACCGCATTTGAACCGCTCTTGTACCATTTTTTCACTTGCCTTAATGCACAATGCCACTCAAAGAGTTCTACCTTCAAAATTTTCCACCTTGCCTGCAAAGGTTGGGCTGATCCGCTCTTGGGCCAATTTGCGTCAAAGTGTCGCTTCATGCGCAACCATAAGTCATTTTTTTTTCTGATTTGTGCCCACAACTGAACATTGGCCTACAACTTTCCAAGACTTGCACAATTGAACATCTTCCTCATCCGTCCATCTCCTTTTGTCTTGGGTAACCTCATCTTCATTTTGATCTCCCTCTTGTCCGGCCACTGGACGTGTGTTTCCCCTTTGTTCGGCCACAGTGGATAACGGAAAATATGGATGATGAGAGCTATATGAAGAGGAGGAAGGTGTAACTATGAACTCTAGTATTTTGGGTGTGAGATGTAAAGAAAATGCTAGGTATTTATAGAGAAATTTTTAGAATTTTTTTCAATTTTTTTTCTTACCGTTTCTTAACGTTACAACCCTATACATAGCTATTAATTCCATAACCGTCGGATCCACCAATGTTTAATTGAAAACAATGGCCCAGATCAAAGGACCGTTGCTTTCAAATTTGCTATTAATTCCATTACCGTCGGATCCACACATTTAATTGAAAACAACGGCCGAGATCAAAGGACCGTTGCTTTCAAATTTGCTATTAATTCCATTACCGTCGGATCCACACATTTAATTGAAAACAACGGCCGAGATCAAAGGACCGTTGCTTTCAAATTTGCTGATATCCAACGGAAACTTTCCATGCGTCAAGTGTCGTTGCCCACTTGTTGTCGCTAGGCGACAAACCTTCTCTGCCCCCACGCTGTCAGCTGCTGATTCGTGCGTGCCCACAACGCTTGCTCTCTTCCTCGTCTGTCTGTGCTGCTCTGACGCTGACTTTCTCAATAAATGCTGCTGGAAGGAGATGGCAGCTGGGCAAGAGAAGTCAAACAAAATGTCACGGGCTTGCCTTTTATTTTGCCTAGGGTCATCAAAAGCCAAAACATGGCTGGACAATATTCTAACGGTGGAGTTGCAAAAACAGTCTTGCCCGGTCACCACATCAACACTCCATGCTTTTGCCCAGTCAAATTCTCACCACTGGACTTGCTCTTATGAGATTTGTGGTACATATAACTTGACGGTACTTTTAACATTTTACAACTACTTAGTCATGGAGTCCTGGTTCTACCCACACATTTTGGCTAGGAACTTGCATAGATGCTTCCTAGGAGGTAAGAAAAGAGAAAGATCCACCTACAGAGAATCGTAAGACGGGTCAGGCACGAAAATTTCGAGAATGACATGAAAATAGGTCAATTGAAAATTTGAAATATTAACCAAGAACATTGGAACATGTACCATTGTTTGTTTTTAAGGCCATGTCTTGTTCAATAACCTTTTCTTCTCTAATTATTTTTGAGTGAAAAATAAAATGCTTCTCGAATTTTTCTTCAAGAGAAGGGGAAAAATTGTATGATGAAATCTATGGAGGTGTGCGTTTCATTATCTCTTGAATTTTCGTCAAGGGTACGTGAAGGGACAATGTGTTTGAAGTTTGAAGGCAGTCATGACCTCCCCATAGTGACAGGTCCAGGTTCTGCTACTCGTTTTTGTCAAAGTCCCAAAACAAGCCAAGATTAATGCCTAGAATGGCGCACATGCCTCTAATTCCTGAACTTTCAAGGAAGCAAATGGCCGTGGTCCACACTTCATTACGAAATATAGCTACTTGGGTGCGTGGTACATATGTATTCCCAAGTTGTAATTGCTCAACAACATTTTTTATTTTTTGGCTCAACCACATTTGTTGCAGCAAATGCAAATGGCTTTTACAGTACGGCTGCTTCTGCATATTTCCTCATTGTTTTTGGTTCTAGAATCTCTGTTTGTCCTGACTAATAGTGGCAAAGTAGATGTGGGAGCTTCTCTCTCTGCAACTGCAGGTAACAGCACCTCATGGCTTTCTCCTTCTGGCGATTTCGCCTTTGGTTTTCGACAACTCGAAAACAGTGATCTTTTCTTGCTTTCTTTATGGTATGCCAAGATTCCAGACAGAACCATAGTTTGGTATGCAAATAATGGGGATAGTCCTGCAGCTGTAGCTAAGGGTTCACTTCTGAATTTGACTGCTGACAGTGGACTAGTGCTTACAAGTCCTCGCGGTGTTCAGCTTTGGAAATCTGAATCCATTTCTGGAGTTGTTGCCTTTGGGGTCTTGAATGATACAGGCAACTTTGTTCTTGAAGGTGACAATTCAGAGAGCTTATGGGAGACCTTCAATTATCCAACTCATACAATTTTACCAGGGCAGGATATCGAAAAAGGAGGGAAGCTTTGGTCTCAACAATCCGAGACTAACTTTTCGAAAGGAAGATTCGAGCTACGTATGCAAGATGATGGCAACCTTGTACTTGTCACCATAAACTTGCCCACTGAGTTTGTCAACGCGCCTTACTATGAAAGTCACACTACCGGTGATTCAAATTCTTCTACTGCTGGTAGAAAGCTGGAGTTCAATAGCTCAGGCTACATGTATGTTCTGAGAGAGAACGGCGAGAAACTCACCATCAAAGAAGCAGAGACAGTCTCAGCTAGGAGCTTCTATCTTAGAGCAACCCTCAACTTTGATGGGGTTTTCGCTCAATACGCTCACCCGAGAGATTCCTCGGGTAACTGGAGTGTTGTTTGGTCAGTGCCAGATAACATATGCTATATGGAGGTTGCTTCAGGTCTTGGTGTATGTGGCTACAACAGTATCTGCACTCTCCAAGGTCAGAGGCCAACCTGTGCATGCCCAAAAGGATACTCTTTACTGGATCCGAATGATCCGTATGGGAATTGCAAGCCGGATTTCATACAAGGCTGTGAAGAAGATAAGCTGAGTCCCACAAATGATATATATGAAGTTCAGATGCTGAACAATACGGATTGGCCATTTTCAGATTTTATGCAGTTAAATCCTTCTACTCCAGAGAGTTGCAACCAATCTTGCTTTGAAGATTGTTTGTGTGCCGTTGCTATTTACAGAGCTGAAACCTGTTGGAAAAAGAAGTTACCTCTTTCAAATGGGAGAGTGGATAGCGGGCGTAATTCACAGGCCTTCATCAAAGTCAGGAAGGGTAATTTAACTCTACCAGTTCCTCAACTGCCAAATCCGGATGACAAGAAGAGGAAGAACCAGACCACTTTAATACGCGTTGGATCAGCGCTTCTTGGTACCTCAATCTTTGCTAACTTAATGTTAAGTGCTATAGTTTGTATGGGATTTTTCTTCAGTTACCAGAAGAAACATGTGAGGCCTAACCAAAATGTTTTGGACTCGAATTTGAGGTCTTTTAGTTATGAAGAGCTTAAAGAAGCAACAAATGGATTTCATGAAGAATTAGGAAAGGGTGCTTTTGGAGTTGTTTACAAAGGAATATTGCAAATTGGTTCTGGTGTCCCAGTGGCAGTGAAGAAGCTAGATTTTGTGGTACAAGATAGTGAGAAGGAATTCAAGACGGAACTGAAAATAATTGGTCAGACACATCACAAGAATCTGGTTAGACTTGTTGGATATTGTGACGAGGGACAAGAGCGGTTACTAGTATATGAGTTCTTGAGCAATGGGACATTAGCAAACTTTCTTTTTGCTGATACAAAACCAAGTTGGAAGCAAAGGATTGATATTGCTTACGGAGTTGCTAAAGGACTTCTGTACTTACATGAAGAGTGCAGCACCCAGATCATCCATTGTGACATTAAGCCTCAGAACATTCTTCTAGATGATTACTACAATGCTCGGATAGCTGACTTTGGATTGGCAAAGCTTTTAATGATGAATCAGAGCCAGACTCAAACTGCCATAAGAGGAACAAGAGGGTATGTTGCACCTGAGTGGTTCCGGAACCTGCCAATCACTACCAAAGTCGATGTGTACAGCTTTGGTGTGGTTCTGCTAGAGGTCATTTGCTGCAGGAGAAGCGTTGATATGGAAAATGTTTCCGAAGATTTAACCGATTGGGTCTATGACCGCTACCTCGAAGGAGTCTGGGATGCGATTGTTGACAACGAAATGGAGGCCTTGCATGAGAAAACAAAGCTGGAAAGTTTTGTCATGGTTGCTCTTTGGTGCATTCAAGAAGACCCTATTCTTCGACCCACTATGAGGAAGGTTGTGCAGATGCTTGAAGGTGTAGTGGAAGTACATGTTCCACCATGTCCCTCACCATACAGCAGAGCAGGCTGAAACCGACTATGTTTAGCATTGTGATCACTTCAAGAAGTTACTTTTTTGTAGTGTTGGTGTTGGCCGGCTTCGTAGCTTTCCTTTTCGTTACTGTCTATGCAGTTGTACCAGTAATAAGTCTGAATTCAGAAGCAGTTTAGAAGTTGTAAGCTATGATCTTGTTAGGAATGATCAAGTCATTTCAGAACACTTAAGTTTCATTAGCAGTTGAAAGTTTTAGTATTGAACCATTGGACTAAATTAGTGAACCACATAATATCCCAATGAACCTTGAAAGCCATATTGGGCTAAACTTGCTAGGTTCTTCATCCTAACAATCCTCATCAAGCCTGAATAGGGTTAATAAACTAGCTAGGTTCTTCATCCTCTAACAATCCTCAAGCCTGAATAGGGTTAATACAAACCACATGAATAGTATCCATTCTTCCATTTCCAGCTCCACCCTGTCAAAACTCGCCTAGCTCCCTTGTAAAAGAATATCGTTAGTCACTATGGAATGAGGCCTAGGCATTTGATCACCGGGTTCATAGGATACTAATGAACATGTAAGAAATGAAGGAGTCACGTCTTGGGAAAGAAAAACGTCGACAGCAGGATTCAAACCTGCGCAGGCAAAGCCCGACTGATTTTAAGTCCGTTTCCTTAACCACTCGGACATATCGACAATTCCTTCACAACTTTGCATTAATTGCTTCCTCCCTTTTAATACCATTATTCTATATAATTAAAAATAACTTCACATTTTTTGAAGAAGATTAAAAGTTTAAGAGAGATATGACTGCCCTGCATGAGTGAAGTCCAAATTTAATTGTTCTGAGATTTCTGATCGCCAAATTTAGTTTTATTGAATAGAGAGGAACATGGATGTATATTATTTTCTTTATGAAAGTAACTTTGATTATATGTAGAATAAAATCACATTGGATACATTAGCTTCTTGTTTTGATTGCAAGTCTTGCCTGTGTTCAACTTGTTAAATTTTTCAGCCAATCATGAACCCAAGATTCTTTCTTTTATCAAATTTAGTCATTGGTATGGAACTATATATGGTGTAAAAATAAATAGGAAAACTCTAGGTTCATGGCTAAGCTGAAAGTTATTGAATCATTTTTCGAAAGAAAATATGTTGATACTTGATGTGAATACATGCAAGTATAGACTAGATGATTGTTTATAATACCATTTGGACTTTATCATAGTTTATAGAGTAGATGGTCAATTTTGTTTTCTACTGTGATTACTTAAAAGTTAAATGTTAGCAGCTATGGAGGTTGTATCAGTAAGTCTGTTAGATGCTTTTTCAGATACCATTTAGGAGCTGTAAGTTATGATCTTGTTTGGAATGATAATGTTTAGAAACAAGTCGTATTAGAAGTTGAAATTTCATTTATGAAGTTACAGCCACTCATGAGGAGGAGAAGCATAAACGGAAACTGTGAGAAGCCCTGAGCTTGCTTCCTTCAAAGTTCAACTGCACAGCTCATTTAAGGTCCACAGCATTTTGGGCTACACATGGTGCTTCATCCTGTAAACAGACCATCATTTTTTCACAGGTCATGCTTCTTTCCCCAGTTTCAGAATATCAAATGTGTCATTTCTTATATATCCAGAGTTAGACTCTCGAGATTGAAATTTGAATTCTTAGATTATAAGCTTTTAAACGCTATTTATATTCTGGTAGATTATATTGTTCTAAATAAAAAGACAGAAATTGTTCCTTGGTGATTTTGGAAACTTCTGGCCCAACTTTACTTTATGAAATTGAGATGAATATGGAATTATGGATGAATATTTCTCTGTTTTCTTTATGTAATTGGCTTCTTGTGGTTTTTTTTTTTAATTGCTTATGTTCCATTTGCTTACCATTTTGTTTCAATCTTGAATCCATGAAGTTTTGTTTTATTAATTTTCAGTCATTGTTATGGTATTATGGTGTATAATTTAGTAGGAAACAGTTGGTTCATGGCTAGGTTGAGAGTGATTTGTATCCTATATATGTATACAGTTTCACGACATGGTACTTTATAACTATTAGTTAAGACTTTGTGATAGCTCCTCTGAGGTGCTCTGTGATTGCCCCAAAATGCAAATAGTCCTACATTCACTTCCATCACCTGTTATAATATGTGCCAAATTTAAACATGGAAATCTAATCATCCAAAAGAGTTTACCTTATATTACAATTGAATTATAACCCTAGATAAACACTAAAATTGAATCCTTAAATGACTATACAATATGCCAAGATACTGAATCCCACAATTTAAAGAGATGCAACACTATTTCAAAGAGGCCTTCTCTATATATAGGGATGTATCTCACAGTAGATTTACACATCCAAAAGCTCTCTACTCTTTCAGTGATTCTCACACACTTTTCCACCTCTTCTAAATATGCATTTGCATTAGCCTTTTTTCTTTTTCAAGTGTCAATCGCTTAACCACATTGGTGCTGGCAATTTGCAATGTCATCGTACCACTGCTTCTGCTTTCCTCATATTTCTACTACCAATTTCTGTGTTATCCAGAACTAATGGTAACGTCGCAGTGGGTACTTCTCTCTCCGCATAAGGTAACTCCTCGTTGATTTCTCCATCCGGTGATTTTGCTTTTGGATTTTGGGAACTCGAAAACAAGGATCTTTTCTTGCTTTCTATGTGGTATGCTAAGATGGAAAATTCTAAGGTATATTAATGTCTCAATACATAAAGTAGACTAAATTTGATATAGAGGTAGACTGACTCCTTGCATAAGTAGACTAACTTGGCTTGATCTAAAATTAGTCTGCTTATGTATCAAGCCAGTCTACCTTTCTTTCAAACCAGTCTATTTGATGTAGGAAAAATGTCCATTTATCCAAATGTGAACTACATTAACCTCACTTACCCAAACATCTTATAAGATTGCCCACATACCCAATAAATTATATACTTTTTGCCCTAATACCCAATTAAGTTATTTTTTATTGTTTATTGTTTTTGCCCAGATAGAGTAAAACCCACCACTAAGGTTAAATTTTTTGTCTACGGGACAAAATGATACGCGCGCAACTTTTAAAAGTGATATAAATGAGACCTACATTTATAATAGTTGTCAAAATTATACCTAAATATTTAAAAACAAATCAAAATGATACCCAACTTCCGAAAGTATAAAAATTATACCTAAAGTTTTAAAAACAAATCAATTTGATACCTCGGTTTAATTGCTTGTAACTTTTTGTTAAAATTGATCACCTATATGTACCTATTATATAGGTGGTGCTGGTCTATATGTATTCATACATTATTGTTTACGTCACGTTTTTAAAATCTCCATACCAGCAATCCTCATCAAGGTGTATGAGTGCCTACAGAGGTCATCTATAGAGGTTTGAGAAATGACTTATGACGTGGTGTTCTCCATCAATTGTGAAATACGAGGGATAGAATCATTTACAGCAGCAGTTACATAACAGTATTTTCAAACTAATTCATACTCTAATATTACTTCACCTATTACTTCAGGGAAATTGTAATGTGAAGTCGTATGTGTGACATCATTTGTGTAGGAGATTTTGTTATATTTAAACTAAAATATATATATATATATATATAAACAAAAAATTCAAATACTTCACACATTAATAGGTAACGAGGGCCAACAACTTAGGGGATGGGCCGTGTGAACTTGCCTTAGACGTAATGCGGCCCGGTTATATGTCTAAACCCCCAGTATAAAAACCAGTTAATACCTCATCAGTCCAATCAGCACAGGGGCAAAACCGTTGCTCGCCGACACAGCTCGTCCCCCTTGCTATCGCCGTCAACGGTGACCTGCTCACTGACAAACGGGTATCTAATGAAGTCAAGCTTTCATTTACGTGATTCAGGAGTATATGGGTATGTAATCATGTTCAGTTTTCATTGCGACTTGCCCGCTTTCATATTCAGTGAATGATGAAACGTATGTACAAACTTTTTCAGTTTATGGTTAAACGTTCGGTCTGGGTCTAAGTAACTCCAGTATATGGACTTCCACTTATAGATTGCAGTTATTTGGGGGGTGGGTCATGAAATGCATTTCATATGTGGCTTGATTGTTTGTGTCAATTGCCAGATTTGAGCTTATATATATGATGCAAAAATTAGACTGGCAGTTAGATTAGGTTGAATTTAGTTGCGTCGTCATAATTATTCTTCGAATATATTAGCTAATCCAACATGTCTGAGATGCTAAGCCACTTACTCTCACCCCTGTACAGAATTCAGGTTTGCAGTGTTGTACTGAATTAGGACATTTATTTTCCTCGGCTGCAAGAATGTCGCAGACCGACGACAACTGCCCTCTTCAGAAATGGTGTCACTTGTGCGGTTAGATTCAGCCTTATGCGAGGGGACCTATGGCCGCAGAATGCTCACCTCGTGTAGGTGAACACCCTCGTCAAGCACCACCAGATGAGCGTCCGAGATGCCCTTTATGTGATGGGAACATGAGTATCATGGCACATTGGGTGCACAAAATAAAGAGGGAGCGGCCCTATTGGCAGTGTTGTCGAACTAATGTGACCATGGCCCTGAACTGCTAATTTGCATCAAATTCGACATTGTTACATTCACAACAATTATGCAAGCTTAATCTGTTTGGTTCGTTTGCGTTGCAGAGGTACCCTTATTGCAGGGGTTATTGGTGGGTAGATGAGATGGCAGAAGGATCCACGGTGTGTAATATAATCCCTACGCATCGCATCTCTTCACAAGTCCTAATGACCAAAAACCTATTACTTCATACAACAATATTGGGCTATACTGACAGTGGTTCATCTCCGAAATGCAGGGGGAAGAATTGGAAAACCGAATGCGTATGCTGAACTCACGATGTATGGACCTAATTGCGAAATATGCCGCCGCCTGATGTGTTCCTACATATCACAATCTGAGGACAATTTTGGTAGGCCTTATTGGTACTGCTATGGGTTCCTGGTGAGTCTGTAATCTAGGGGGACTACGATGCTTTATGTGTTTGGTTATCTTTTTAAAGGATGCAGATCTGGGCTAACGTTTCTTGGAACCATTTAGCTACAATGCAGGGGCCGACGGTCCACTGACCATCATTCATTTGGGGAGATGAGTGCAAGATCTAGTGTGCGGGTTTCAACGGGTTCATTGAGTATGAAGAACCTGAGTAAACGCCTCATGCCGTTCCAAACTGCAATGTCTAGGGATTCATCCTACTTGTCACGGTACTACTCGCCGTAATCCTCAAATCATGTACAACTTTCAGTTATGAGATGTAGGAGTATGTATTAGTCATGTAGATGTTGGGAGTTTGTTCTGTATAAACCTGGTCTAGCTGTTGTGTGGTCAGCAAATTGTGACTAAGTCTTCAGCTGCCTTCGGTCTTTAACTGCTTCTGGAACTCCACAATTTCAATTAGTAATAAACACGATCATAGAATGTGCATGTCATATGGTGATTATGGTCTGTGTTTTTTTTTTTTTTTTTTGGGTTTAGTTTTGATTCCAGAATATGGTTCCATATATCTATTGGATTGAATCATGATACATGAGGATGACAATTATGGTCTAATTTTGATTCAGCCTGATCATGTCATTCAAAATAAAAATCACAAGGTCACAACGATAGTCTTGGGCTCTTAGGGAGTGCCTAATTTGGACCCATATGCCTGCGGCCCAGTATAAACCTATAAGTGACCCACCGTCATCCATATCTGAAATAGAGTAACATCAATGTGTCAGCCCAGCCCACCAACCATGTCGACTGCATTAAATCAAGCAACAATACATGCATGCAGTTGAGCTACAATTACTATGTTCAACCATCCTACCTAATCCAACCAACCTTCTTAAACATCCATGAATTCGACTGGTATAAAAACAGGGACAAAGGTTGGGGCATTTCACATATAACTGAAGCTGGGTTATGGGGAGCAGGAGGGATCAATCAGTTTGTGCTCCTGCAACGGTAGGCAAAAAAGAGCCACCTCCAAACATGGTGTGGTGCGATGACGATGACTTCGCCGAATCATCACTGCCACGCTTGCATGGAAATAATGACAATCATCTAGTTACCTGGGTGGTTCCAAGCGGCCGAGACCACACGAACAGCTGAAGATTTTTCAGGGTTCAACATAATTCAATGTCCCAGTCGGCCATAGAGCCTGGGAACGGCCATCTTCATGATAATGGTAAGGGTTCACGTCATGTGCGGCCTGCAAAGGAAGACAAACAAGCCACAAAATATTCATGCATTAGAAGTCGTGGCTGTAGAAGAAAAGATGTGGAAATTATGGATGCTGGAGCAAATGAAGTGGATAAATTTGATGTCGGCGAATGAAGCAATGAATTCCTTGTAACAGACTATTTTTGGACTTAGTTTATTAGTTTTGTTGTTGCTATTTAACATGTCATCCTCAACAACTGCAGTAAAATCGATTGTTCCTCATTTCCTTCTTTTCGTAATAATTCCTCATTTCCTTCTCTCCGATTGTATTATTTGGTTACCAGTGATCAAGTTTCACCTATATATATATCAACACAGGAAAGGTTAATCCTTTACTTCTGTACTCACTGCCAATGCATGGGAATGAAAATAATCAGGAACTTCGTATTCAACGGTATTGTATTTTCTTCTACTTACCCGCAAACCACAACCGAACACCAGTTAAATTGCTAACGGGGAATAATAATAAAAATTATTTCTTCAACATGCAAATGCAATACAACTAAAAACGAAAACGACAGTTTAGCAGGATTATTGACGAACTCGTGCACATCGTAACCGTCCCTACTTATAACAAGTTTAAAACTAAGGATAGCCCATCGCAAAAAAAGGATGACAGATGGGCTAAACACGTTCATCTTCATTGGGAGATCAGCGCCAAACCCGGCATGGCCTGAACTTCATGCCTGCCACTGCAACAATGCCACATGCATTCACTGTTGCTGATACCACTCCTTTGGCTGCAACAACGTTCAGGACCTCCTCGGCAGCTGCTTGCCACACCAGTTCAGCCATATCATTCCTCAGGTGATTCACAATCTCAAGTTCCAAGCGAATCCTCTGGTCACTGGAGTTGAACTAAAACAGCAAAAATTATGTCACATATCAACCTTATGCTTGCACGTTCACATAACCTGGTTCATGTGTCAGTACTCACCCCTTGGTACTAGCGTTGGCGGTAAAACTGCATGTTTCTAATGACAAAAATTCCCGAGTCTTGGCTGGTGGGATGGATAGGGCTTCTTTCTGGATACGTGATGGAGAAAGACCCAAATTTCGCATATATGGCAGGTGATCGCATATATGGCAGGTGACATTCGAATCTCGTTGGCAAAAACCTTTTCAACCAATGACATCTGTTCACAGGGGAACCGAATTTCAAGACAAGGCTCACAAGTAAACTCATAATACAATTTTCAAATGTACAACAGGTTGGAATGACTCATACATGCTATGGCATAATCCTCCCGGCGTTTGTAAGCAAACATATCGGGGTTGCTGTCCCATACTTCGCATTGCCCGTTCGGTATGTTCAGAACAGCCAAAAACAAATGCTTCATTTCAGCATCATGAATGGGAAAAAATATCTGCTCACATGAAATAACTTTTCACAATGACGTACGTACATTATACCTAAACCTGTGAAACAAGTAATTCATAAGTATAGAATCAACCTTCTGGCATGACAAGAATCAACCAAAAAATATTCTCAATCGGCATATTTTAATGGTAGAAGGCACAACCCCTTGAACCTGTATCCCTGATGAACACTCATTCGCAAGTTCCTGAAAAAGTTCAAGACCAGCATGTAGATTAAATCAAACAATATCGGACTGTATAGAAATCTTTAAAAAATGGTCCGACCAATGTTTGTGAAACATATAGAAAATGAAGTAGGCAAGAACCAGTTGTCGGAACACGATCAAAAAAGTAAGCAGCAGTTATGTTCACAACCTGTGTGGAAGAAACCCCATTTGAATGTAATTAACTCAAATCTGACATCGTAAACAACGTTTTCAATCGTATTGTAATTAAGTGAAAATGGGGATGGAGTCAGCTACCTCACTACTCAAGCACTGCATTGGTGACAAGCAGCTCAGATCCCAGCGAGAGATAGCCCATCCCTCGCACCTAGCGACCTCGTTACTGTCATGAAAGAAATCCAAACATAATTTAACATGTGCATGACCAGGCTTAGAGACAATGGAGGGATGCTTACTAAAGTGTACGAAATTATGCGCACGCTGTGGGATGGATCATATATTCCTATTTAAGCATATGGCAGTGCAAACTGTTTCTTGCGTGTGATATATTAATATTCCACCTTCCAATATGGTTGTGCTCTATTAATAAAGCAAAATGTGCTCGTGCCATCAAATTTATGAGAATTGTTACCTCCTAACAGTGTCTTCACCGGTGACCTTCTTGCTGAAGAGATAGGTCAGTAGGAGGGAATCACTGTGCGAAATCTCAGCCACCACTAGAAAGAACCCTTGCCCAATAATCTGGAAGTCGGTGCTCTGGCTACCAATTGTGTCGTCCTCATTTGTAATTGCTTGATTTCCTCTTCGTCTGTTTATTTGACGAAGGCACATAATGTGTTTTTCCTTTAACAGAAAAGTATTTCTAAGCTTTGGATAAGTAATTAGATAAAATAATCTTTCAATTTCAAACAAAATAATAAAATATTTACCATAAAATTTTAAAATGTGGGTAATTTCAGTATTGCCTAAGCACAGCCCATTAAATGGTTTAGCAAACTACATGGGCACAAGCACGGTTCGACATGATCTAGTTTGAGTAGTGAGCTGAACTGAGCTTAACGTTTGAGAACATGGGTCAGCCCAAGAATGAGCACAATAATAAATAGCCGGCCTAAATGTGGCAGGAAGCAGGAATCGGCCCACACTTAAAACGAGCTGGCCGGGGCTAGGTAGACCCGTTGGACACCTCTATGTCAAACCATGCAAATCTCTGTTCTGATTTAAACTCTGTCTTGGGGGCACGGGGTATAGCATGCATGCGTCGGTCCTCATCTCGTGGAAGTCCCCAGAGTAGAAAATAAGAATTCAATGTGTTTGGAATGTTTTCAATATTATTCATCTCCAAGTAGGAGGTTTATATAGAGCTACAACTGTAACCCTGATAGGAAACGATCACCTACAATTATACAGAATACTTAATCTTCACATACAAGGAAAGTAAATATTTACAGAATATTCTACACTCCCCCTCAAGTTGGTGCATAGATGTCGATCATGCCTAACTTGTCAATTGAGTTGTCAAACACTTTCCTTGACACTCCTTTAGTAAGGACATCTGCTAATTGATCTTCTGTATACACGAAAGGGAAATGGATAATCTTTCTGTCTAGGTTTTCCTTAATGAAGTGTCGATCTACCTCCACATGCTTAGTTCGGTCATGCTGAACAGGATTATGAGCAATCGCAATAGCAGACGAGCTATCACAATGCAAGTCCATAGGTTTCTTGAGTTTAAAACCCAAATCTTTCAACACATTACGAATCCACAACATCTCACAAACTCCATGTGCCATACCTCGGAACTCAGCTTCAGCACTCGACCTAGCAACAACCTTCTGTTTCTTACTACGCCAAGTCACAAGGTGTTAACGTTAGTGATCCGTGAGGATCTCTAGTTAGCTTTAGAGAGAGAGAGAGAGTGACACGAGATGTATAGTGGTTCGTCTCCGCCTTAGCGGGAGACTACGTCCACTTGAATGTTTATACTAGTGTGTTGAGCCTTGCGGCCCAAGAGGGATTACAAAGCATGTAATCGGATTCCCCTTTTTAAGTGGGAGGAGAGTTCCTTTTATAGGGGAAGGAGGCTCCCTCATTTACATTGTTTTCGATGTGGGATGAGATTCCACTATTCTAGTCTTGAAGCCTAGTTGTGAGGGCATGTTGGCGAGGCCGGAAAGATGGCTTCCCGGCGATGGATTTGCCACTTCCGGATACCGTGGCGTAGCTTGAACATAGGGCTACACGATGCATGTCTCGGTTGGGCCTCACCATGGCTTGTGGGTGTCCCAAAGAGGGTGTTAATTATGCTTGGTGATGTAGGGAACTAGCTTGCTAGTGTAGGTATAAACAAGTCCCCGAAGTCCCCGAGTAAGAGTAGCTTCTTGGTTGGGGAGTTCAAATCATGAAGTCATCAAGCATAAGTAATATCCGAGAGGCGCACGGCCCCTACAAGTCCCCGAGCTCCGCAAGTAAGAAGGGACTCGCTATCCTGTATCACAAAAGACAAAAATTCGTAAGTGCATGAGAGAATGGGGCGTCGCCCTGCCGCATGGCGGTAGGTCGTAGACCATAGATTCGTGGAGCCCGGAGGCTAGACCACATGTATGAAGCATTGTGAACCGAGAGCGTCACTAAAGCATGTTGGATAAGTGGAGCGAGTTAGGTGTTCGAGCAAGTTGGGTGTAGGCGCTATACGAGCGAGCGGGGCGTAGCCCAAGCGAGTTGCGGCCATGCTTTGATACCCAAGCGAGTCGTAACCGTTTTGCAAGCATTTATCCGAGCATGTTTAATTGAGCTATAAGTGTCACAAGGTTCTAGATGAATGTCACATGAAAGTGAATTTAAGCATGTATGTGTGTAGCATGTACTTGTAGGAAAGCTGCTAATAACATTTTGTAGGCATGCTTAATGGTCATGGAGACATGTATAGACATGGAAATAGCTCTAATCGCAAGAGCGGAAAAGATAAGATATAGTGACTTATCTTATGCCGATTTGGAGCGGGTTGGAGTTGGCCGAGCGTGACGGTCCATTACTCAGGCGAAGTTCCTTAGTAGAAGCCGCGTTAATTGATGCGGTACTAAGTGACCGCGTCCCCTTAACATAAGGTAAATGATTAGCATTTTATCCATATTTATAAACCGACCAAGTATGAGAAAATGTTGGGCGGGGAAAAGCATGAGAAAATGTTGTACTTCATGAGTGTGATTAATTTGATCATCCCACAGACGGCGCCAATGTTAACGTTAGTGATCCGTGAGGATCTCTAGTTAGCTTTAGAGAGAGAGAGAGAGAGTGACACGAGATGTATAGTGGTTCGTCTCGGCCTTAGCGGGAGACTACGTCCACTTGAATGTTTATACTAGTGTGTTGAGCCTTGCGGCCCAAGAGGGATTACAAAGCATGTAATCAGATTCCCCTTTTTAAGTGGGAGGAGAGTTCCTTTTATAGGGGAAGGAGGCTCCCTCATTTACATTGTTTTCGATGTGGGATGAGATTCCACTATTCTAGTCTTGAAGCCTAGTTGTGAGGGCATGTTGGCGAGGCCGGAAAGATGGCTTTCCGGCGACGGATTTGCCACTTCCGGATACCGTGGCGTAGCTTGAACATAGAGCTACACGATGCATGTCTCGGTTGGGCCTCACCATGGCTTGTGGGTGTCCCAAAGAGGGTGTTAATTATGCTTGGTGATGTAGGGAACTAGCTTGCTAGTGTAGGTATAAACACAAGGTTTCCTCCAACAAATGTAAAATACCTGGATGTAGACCATCTGTCAGTCTTATCACAGGCCCAATCTACATCGGTGTACCCCATAACTTCCAATTCATCATTCTTTTTGAACAACAAACCTCTTCCAGGTGCCATTTTAAGATATCTCAGAATACGATACACTGCATTCATATGCTCTTCACTGGGACAATGCATAAATTGACTAACCACACTCACAGCATAAGCAATATCAGGTCTAGTATGAGAAAGATAGATAAGCCTCCCTACTAGACGTTGGTACCTTCCTTTATTAGTTGGGACCTGATCCGGATAGATGGCGAGGTTGTGGTTCATCTCGATCGGTGTCTCAATAGGTCCGCAGTCAAGCATTCCGGTCTCAGCTAACAAGTCAAGTACATACTTACGTTGAGACAAACAAATCCCCTTCTTAGACCTTGCAACTTTAATTCCAAGAAAGTACATCAATTGCCCAAGGTCCTTCATCTCAAACTCCTTAGAAAGATACTTCTGTAGGGCCTCCATCTCTTTTAGATCATCCCCTGTGACAATCATATCATCAACATATACTATCAGAGCGGTAATCTTACCCTGGCTACGCTTGATGAAATAGGTGTGATCCGAATTGCTCTGTCTATACCCGAACATCCTCATAGACTTAGAAAACCTTCCAAACCAAGCTCTAGGAGATTGCTTCAAACCATACATAGACTTCTTCAACTTACAAACCTTGCCAATATCACAAGGCATATTTTTGACTCCTGGCGGTATGTCCATATATACTTCCTCCTCTAAGTTTCCATTGAGGAAAGCATTCTTCACATCAAACTGATGTAGAGGCCAATCTTTAGTTGCTGCTAGTGAAATCAAGATTCGAACAGTATTGATCTTTGCTACAGGAGCAAACGTCTCTTCATAATCAATTCTATAGCGTTGAGTGTATCCTTTGGCAACTAATCTAGCTTTGTACCTGTGAATACTCCCATCAGCTTTAAGTTTTACTGTAAACACCCAACCGTCTTCTTCCCAGCAGGCATAGTCAAAATATCCCGCGTCAAGTTTTTCTGCAAGGCTTCCAGTTCTTCATTCATCGCTTGAGTCCACTTAGTATCCGCCAACGCATCCTGTACACTATTAGGAATAGATACAGTAGATAATTGATCAACAACAAGTGCATGTGACCCAGACAACCTATGGTTAGATATGTAATTAGCTATAGGATATTTAGCTTTGGCTTTGATGTCTGGTTCATATTGTTTCTTAGGAATACCCTTGGTGACCCTTTGTGATTTTCTAGACTCAATATTATCTACCCCAGATGATTCATTTGAAAATAAAGGTACCTGAGGAGGAACATTCGCAGCGAATTCTTCAGTTTGCTGCAGTAAATGCAAATGGCTTTTACTAGGGGAGGGCAGAAACCGAACCGGGAGGAGAAAATCGGTAGAATCGGGCCCGAAAATAGGTTGCGGTCATTACCGAACCGGAAGAAATAGTAAAGAGCAATGCAGTAAGTCAGACCGGACCAGCTCGAACCGGATCGAAACCGGACTCTTTCTCTGCACCGATCGAAATAAAGCAAACTGGCCGAATTTTAATATAACATATTATTTTTTATTAATTTTAATAGGTGTCAAATTATGATTGGTTGCAAAGAGGTTTCAAGTGAGCTTGACCTTACTTGATCGCCAGAAACCCTAACCTAATGTGACCCAATCTCTCATTCAGTTATTCACACACACTCATCTCGCCGTTTTCGACTTTTCTCTCAACTCTCACTACACACTCTCTCTCCCTACACTAAATCATACACAAACCAGCAAAATACTCCTCATCTCTCATCGTTTTTCTTCATCTCTCCCTACCTCTGTTCTCATCTGTTGTTGTTTTGATTGGGGTTTGGGGGCTCTTGAACTATTTTGCTGGATATGGACTCGGTACTGAGATCTGGCGTTTTGCTTCAAAATTTGTTTGTTTTATGTTTCGATCTATGAAATTAGGATGCGAAGAGTTTGATTTGGAATAATGTTTGGCTGTTTGCTGTTGTTGTTCAATTTATATGTGAATTAGGGTTTCAATTTTAGGAGAGTTTGGTCTGGAATCATGTTTGGCTGTTTGCTATTGTTGTTCGATTTATATGTGAAATTAGGGTTTCAATTTTAGGAGAGTTTGGTCTGGAATAATGTTTCGAGTTTTGTGAGGGATAATGTTTGCTGTTGTTGTTCGATTTTTATACAGAAAATTGTTGTTTGATATTGTTTGGTCGGATAATGTTTGCTGCTACAATTTGCTTCGCTAACAATGAACTTGTTGATCGAGTGCACTATTTCCTTTGTGCTGCTTTACACCTTTACTATACATTGTGTAAAGTTTTTGTTGCTCAAAAAGTAAACTCTACAAAGATATAGTTATACTGTTAGGTGCTGCTGTAAACCTTTGGTCTTGTCTACAATATACTTTTTGGGTGCTTTAAGTTTTTTGTTATACATTTTCATTCGAAGCTGCAGTCTGCTTTGGTCTTGATTGTGTTATGTGTTTTACTTGTTGTTGTCTTGTCTGCCTTGTATGTATTTTGTTGGGGCTTTCATAAAAATGTGTTCTTTAAAAATTGAATTGCACTTTTTATTGATCAATAAATGACCAAGGGCTTTCATAAAAGTGTGTTATGTACTTCTGTATGAATGAATTGCACTTCAAAAATATTGGAGTTAGTGAAGTCAGCACTGTTGTTCGATAATGTTTGCTGGAAATTTATGTTGCTGTAACTATGGATATTGACCATGTTTCTATTCTTTTTTTTTCTTTTTTCTTTTTTTTTTTCTTTTTTCTTTCAGTTTATGGAAGGAACGTCACACACCCTGGATCCGACACCCAGTCCGAGTGAGTCATCTCATACCAATGAAGCCGTGCGTCTTCTCATGCCTCCTCCTTATTCTGAAACACCAGCTATTATTCCTAGTACTCCTACTACTGACGCTGCAACAAGTGAAGCTGAAGAAATTGTGAAGAGGAAAAATAGTTAGCAGCTTGGGATCACTTCGTGAAGATAAAGAATCCGGATGGTTCAAAGATGGCGAAACCAAGAGCAAAGTGCATGTACTGCCCCCAGACCTATGCCTGTGATTCCAAAACCAATGGGATGACATCAATGAGGACTTACATGTGGTACCAGTACAAGAAGTGTCCGGTTTACATCCCAGCAAAAAAACAGAGGTTCCTTGCTTTCGAATCTACAGAAAAAGGTGGTAATTTAATATCTTTAGCTGATGATCCCATGAGTTGTAGAAGAGCATGTGCTAGGATGATTGTGAGGGATGAATTACCTTTTAGTCATGTAGATGGGCAGGGGTTTCAAGATTTTATGAAAATTTCTCAGCCAAAGTTTGTTGTTCCTAGTCGTAGGCAATCATGTCACGACCGAGGTGCCCTAGGCGGTCATGCCAAAGCCTGTATGAGTTAGTGTCCCACATTTCATTGTTGGTGACAGTATAGGATTCAATGATCCGAATCGTAGTGAGGTACATTCCACTAGATTGACTCATAAGTTTCTCTAGAATGCGTTTCCTTCCACATTTATTAGAGGTAATATAAATGTATTCATTTCCATTCTCACAGTGTGTTTTTACATGATAACCGTTGGCACGAATATCTTTGAAACTTAACAAGGTTCGATTAGCTCTTGGTGCATACAGAGCGTTTGTGACATTAAATATATCTCATATTCTTTAGAGTATTTTTATTTGTGTAGAATGATATTCTTTTCATTCTAATAATTTTTCTCTTTTCTAGATGTATTGCTTTACATCTTTGTAGTGCTATTTCGAACCATGTAAATATGTGTATAGAAATAAATTTGAATAATTTCAGTGCTTTAGAATAAAATTCAAAATTTATTAATAAGCCAACGATAATCAAATCAAGGTCTTGTTCAGAAATCTTATTCATCAATCCATGATTGAAAATAAACTTTAAGACCAAAACAATAGTCTGAGTAAAAGTGGGGCATTATGCCTTCACAACTGTCTTTGGAAAATAAATAAATAAAGCAGGTCAGTCAAAATCTAGTGCATCCATTGACTGAGCAAGTTCCTTGTAGCCATTGAGGTCTGCAATTGTGAGGTTGACATTTGGGTCATGGCCTCCTTCTTTGTTACACCCCACATCTGATGTACCCTTTTTACTGAGTTACACGAATTTCTTTATTTTTACCGTTCGCGGTTATAATTTTAACGTTTAGGGGTGGCTAAAAATTGACTTTTTATGGGTTAATAATTTGAGAAAATTTCCTTCATGAAAGTTGTAGAGGACGTTAAACCGAGCGCGTGCATATATGGCACGTAAAAATCGGAGTTCGTATGCAACAGTTATGAGTGAAATACGGAAGTTACTATTCATGATAAAATTTTCATAAATATAGAAAGTTACCGGGTAGGTTTCCAAAACCGGAAACCCACCCCTCTTTCTCTCTCCTCTCCCCCGACTCTTCTCCCTTTCCCTTCGGGTTCTCTTCCTCCCTTCGATTCTCCACTTTCCGGCTACCAACCGGCGTGCAGCCAGTCACCACAGGGGCGCCTCAACCCTCTCTTGACACTAGTGACGTGGGATTTTGGAGTTTTGGCCGTGAAAGTTCAGATCGAAGCAGGGTTTGCTCCGGTTGCAGTTTTGGGATTTCGCCGATTTCCGGCAATTCCGGCCACCTCCGGCCACCAGGTTAGCATCGAAGGTTCGGTTTTTGATGGAGATCATTTCCCCTAAGGTAGTTCATTCCAATTTGCATTGTAGAGGTCGAATTAACGATTTTTCATTTCTAGGGTTCTTGAGGTTTCGGGGCTTTTCTTCACCGGCTTGATTCGACTACTTCAAGGTAAAATTGGATATGTTGCAGTTGGGAAAAGTCTTGGGTCTGTTGTGTAGATGCTAATGCCAGAATTTGGTGGTCATCAGAGGTAGTGGTCGTCGGCGCATGGTGGCGCGTAGAGCTGCGTTTTAATTGTAGTTTTAGTTCCTTATATCCTATAATGATTGTAGAATTTGATGAATGAAGTTTGGTGGAAATCGGAGGAATTATGAATTGAGTTTAAATCATTAATTATCGATTTTCGTGAGTTCGATCGCCGAATTTCTTTCGGATTCACTTTAGATATTACATCGATGAAAGATTAATGTTGGAGTATTAAGGATGGATGTTGTAGAGAGTTGAGGAGTTGGATTTTATGAAGGGGGATGTTTTGAATTTCCATTTCTAAGTATCGTACGTAAAGTTAAAATTTCGTCCTGTGAAATATATATATATATATATATTTATGAATGTTATTCGTATAGGACGAGAGGAGTCTCCATACGAGGAAAATTACGAGCGACGTCAGGATTGACCGCATATTGTGAGTGGACTTTTATTTTCAAGGATGGATGCATGCAATCATTTATTTGCTTCCGACTGATAAATTGCCTATCGTATTACGTTTTCGAATTTTATGTTTGATTTCTAATATTACTTTGATTTATGCGGATTCAGAATTTATACTATTTATTTTATATTTATATTCGGCGAATTGAGATTATTATGAGATTTACGAAATGAGATTTCGATGAAGTAAAACTTTATACTTATTTATACCCTATTTATTTTGAACTTGAGATGATCTTGGCGTGCGGGGTCACGTCTTTATACACTTGGATTCTTATTTCATGAGATATGTGGGGAAACTATACAGATTTATTGGCTTTCGACGATCTTCTTCCTCACCATACGCGGGTCATGTGATTAGGTCTCCTCCTCACTTACTTTGTGTTTGTGAGTGGCAGTTGAGGTAGCTTTCTCCTCCTCACGTGGGTGGTAGTCGAGGTAATGTTCTCCTCCTCGCACAATCTATGTGTGAGTGGCAGTCGAGGGTAGGTAGAGCCTGAGGGGCTCCATTCCCGTATGGTGAACTCTTTTCGCCATATCCTTTTGTTGTTGTTCTTGACTAGCGGGGCTAGTCGGTTTTTCTTGAGCGGGTTTCTCGTGGTTTTCTTAATTATTGCATGCATCGGGAGTTTTATTGATATAAATGTGGAAAAGTATAAACTCCTTTTTCCTTTCAATTATTTATTTTTGTTCACTCACGCTAACGTTTTTATATACTTTTCCCTGGGCCCTTCGGTTTCAAATGCCCAGATTGCAATATTGCTGCTCGGTGTACGAGTGTGAGCCATAGTGATCGCACCTGCTTCCGCCATCACATTCTGTAGGTTACCTGTTTAACCTACTGCACTCCTTGTCCATTTATATTCCTACAATGCTCTGATTACTAAGGGATATGTGACCCAAACTTGTATGAATTATATTTGAGGTCTATGACCTAACTTTGGTGATTGTATTAACTTTTACCTTTCGGAGATTATGTATGATGTTATTAGCTTTGAGATGGGATTGGTTGAATTTAGGAGCAGGGTGGCTCCAGGAGTTGTGGTTGGATTATTAGAAGTGAATTTTGGTTTTCCGCAGGATTTTGGGTTATCCATTTTTAAGGGAGGTTATGCCGAAATTTTTGGTAATATCCTTTAAAGGTGGGTCCCGCAGGGCCACTTCGGATTCCAGGGTGGAATTCGGGGTGGGTCTTGTCATTCTTCCATATAGTGAGTTTCTTGTTCTTTAGACTCCCTATATCTCTTGTAATTGGCTGCTACTCTGTTGCTTGCTTGGCAGTTCTTGTACCGATGCCCAATGATTCTACACCTATAGCATGGTTCATTGCCAACTCTATTCTGTTTGACTGAAGGGTTCTTAGGTGCCCTTTGCACCTTGTTTCCATAACCACTAGGGCCAGCACCACCATCTTTGCACCATACATTGGGAGGGCCTCCACAGCCCATATAATGACCCCCATGTCTGTTGCCACGTGGTGTCCAAGAGACATCATTGGGGGACGCTCCAATGTTAGAACCAACTCTAGGGAATAGAGAGATCTCCATGAATTACACTAGTGTACATGAGACGTTGAGTCGAGATTCTATTATCCTTGATGATGTGTTTGCATATTCTATCGCCCAGGGAATTATAGAACATGATGATATCGAACCTCGCTTCGATGAAGAATGTCAACGAAGAGCAGATTGGCCTAAATAAAAAAATGCGATCCAGGTTGAATTGGATTCACTAACAAAGAGACAGGTATTTGGGCCTATAACTCTGACACCCCCAAATATAAAGCCTATTGGCCATCAATGGGTCTTTGTTAGAAAGCGTAATGAGAAAAATGAGGTTGTTAGATACAAAGCCCGCCTCGTGGTGCAAGGGTTCTCACAACGCCCTGGAATCGACTACGATGAGACATATTCTCCCGTAATGGACGTTATAACGTTCTGCTACCTTGTCAGTTTGGTAGTTTCTGAAAAACTTGACATGCAGCTTATAGATGTGGTTACAACATATCTCTATGGGGATCTAGATTCAGAGATATATATGAAGGTTCCAGATGGACTTTAATTACCCAAGTCAAGTGGCTCTAAACCATGGAGCGCGTTTTCAATAAGATTGAGACGCTCACTATATGGATTGAAACAATCCGGATGGATGTGGTATAACCGTCTAAGTGACTACTTGATTGGGAAGGGATATGTCAACAATGAAATATGTCCATGCGTGTTTATAAAAAGGACAAGTTCCGGATTTGCAATTGTACCAGTTTATGTCGACGACATGAACCTAATTGGAACTCTAGATGAGTTAAAGGAAACTGCTAAATACTTGAAATCCAAATTTGAGATGAAAGATCTTGGGAAAACACGGTTTTGTCTCGTATTAGAAATCGAGCACCGTAGTGATGGGATTATGATCCATCAGTCAGCATATACTCAAAAATTTCTAAGGCGCTTTAATGAAGATAAAGCAAAGCCTGTGAGTACTCCTATGATCGGTCGTAGTCTTGAGCCTGAAAAAGATCCATTTCGTCCAAGGGATGAGGACGAAGACTTATTAGAGGCTGAAGTGCCCTATCTAAGTGCAATAGGCACATTATTCTACTTAGCTCAATGCACAAGACCAGACATCTCATTCACTGTGAACTTGTTAGCCCGACATAGTTCTGTGCCAACATGCCACCATTGGATTGGCATAAAGACAATCTTTCGATACCTGAGAGGTACAATTGATATGGGCCTGTTTTATCCCTACAGAGAGAAGAGAAATAACGGAAGTGTGGGATCGGACTCCACAAGGCAAAACGCCACCTTCTGTGCTCCTCCTCCCCGGCCTCCATCAAAATGACAACGATGACTTGATGGGTTTTGCTGATGCAGGTATCTCTCTGACCCTCACAAAGGTCGCTCCCAAACGGGTTATGTCTTTACCATGGGAAACACTGCGATATCTTGGAGGTCTACAAAGCAGACCCTTGTTGCTACTTCCTCAAATCATGCAGAGATTATTGCTCTACATGAAGCCGTGCAAGAATGCATATGGCTAAGGTCTGTAGTTAGACATGTTTGAGGAACTTGTGGTTTGAAGTCTACCACAGATGAACCTACATGCATTTATGAAGATAATGCAGCTTGTATTGAACAAATGAAATTAGGTTTCATCAAGGGCGACAACACCAAGCATATATCGCCTAAGTTCTTTTACAATCAGCAACAACAAACACTTCTAAATATTGAGGTGAATCATATCTGATCAGAGGAAAATGTAGTGGGCTTATTTACTAAGTCGTTACCTAAATCCACCTTCGAGAAACATGTGAGAAGCATCGGATTAAGAAAGTTATCCGAACTCCCATGATTGTAGCAATCAGGGGGAGATAATGACATCAGGGGGAGGTATGATGTCTACATGTTTGATCTCGAAGAGTAAAGGGCGTGTTGTGTTCTTTTTGTCCTTCGACCAGGGTTATTTTTGTCACACAGGGTTTTTGTTACCTGGCAAGATTTTTAAAGAGGCAACGATCAAAGCGTCATCACCAAGTTTGAGCGGCACAAGGGGGAGTGTTGAAGGATGTCGACATAATGTGTGCCTCTACAAACTAGGGTTTAGAGTTGCATGTAATATAAAAAGGTTCTAGGTATGTAATTGTATTCGGATTCTTACCTTTTGTGTACCTTGTAACTCCCTATTTAAAGGGCTCCTATTATCAATGAATACACACAATTACAATTCTCCTAAAACAATGCACACACACACAGACAATTTACACATTTAAAAAGCTCTCCACTCTTTCTGATTCAACACTTTATCTTTATGGAATTCTTGTACAAATTTCCACTATAAATCTGCACTTGCATTATTACCTTTTTTCTTTTTTAATTGGTAATTACTTGACTACATTGGTGCTGGAAACTGGTAATGGCTTCTAGTTTACCGATATCTCTATTTTGGATGCTTGTCAAGCTCAATACTTTTTCTAATTTCATCAGTCTTGAGAAATTAGTTGGACCAATAATACCAGGATAGGGGATATCCAGCAACCACATTGCATTATTGAGGTTGGATAAATGTCCTTTTATAAATTTATTTGGGGGAAAACATTTTCAAAGTCTTCGTCTCCATTCCAACTCTTAATCAGTAGTCTTTCTTTTCTAGTTGGTTATGCTACTCGGTCGACACTTCATTAAGTACTAGCCTTACATCCACTCTCAACTTGCCAAGTGACGAGAAGAAAAGCACATAGAAATTTAATTTTTTTTTAATTCTTCTTCTTACCCTCTTTTAATTAAAAAAAAAATTAAACTCTTTATTTTTCTATTAGAAAACTCAATCTCAATGATTGGATTTCCAGCTGCAATCACAATCCATGCAATTGGAGAGGAATCACTTGTGAGCAGAAAAATCTCTCCATTGTTTCAATAGACATGTAAAATTTTTCCATTGTTTTAATAAACATATAAAATTTTAATTTTACAGTGAAAACTGAAAAGCTTTACAACGAAAAAGCTAATTTTAATTTCAATTGTAATCACTATTGCAATGCGGGCTTCGACGTCGATATGCCCGACTTAGATGTCCTTGATTGTAATTATGTTCACAAAAGAGAAAGGCCGACCTACATAGAGTTGTAACCTGCAAGTCAACATCTCTGGCCAGAATGACCGATTAGCTAGTTCTTTCAAAAGTTTGAAGGAAGAAGCAGACGGCCATGGTCCACACTCCCACGCTTGATTAAGATATAGAGCTACCAGCTGGGTCGAATTTATGCAACCCAAGTTGTAAATGCTCAACTACATTTGTTTTTAGATGGCTGCTCAACTACATTTGTTGCAGCAAAGGAAGATGGCTTTCCCTGTAAGGCTGCTTCTTTTTGTTTCATCACTTTATCTGGTTCCAATTTCTGTGTTTGCTCAGACTGACGGCAAAGTAGTTGTGGGAGCTTCTCTCTCTGCAACTGCAGGTAACAGCTCCTCATGGCTTTCTCCTTCTGGCGATTTCGCCTTTGGTTTTCGACAACTCGAAAAAAGTGATCTTTTCTTGCTTTCTTTATGGTATGCCAAGATTCCAGACAGAACCATAGTTTGGTATGCAAATAATGGGGATAGTCCTGCAGCTGTAGCTAAGGGTTCACTTCTGAATTTGACTGCTGACAGTGGACTAGTGCTTACAAGTCCTCGCGGTGTTCAGCTTTGGAAATCTGAGTCCATTTCTGGAGTTGTTGCCTTTGGGGTCTTGAATGATACAGGCAACTTTGTTCTTGAAGATGACAATTCAGAGAGCTTATGGGAGACCTTCAATTATCCAACTCATACCGTTTTACCAGGGCAGGAAATCAAAAAAGGAGGGAAGCTTTGGTCTCAACAATCCGAGACTAACTTTTCAAAAGGAAGATTCGAGCTACGTATGCAAGATGATGGCAATCTTGTGCTTGTCACTATAAACTTGCCAACTGAGTTTGCCAACGCGCCTTACTATGCAAGTGACACTACCGGTGAATCAAATTCTTCTACTGCTGGTACAAAGCTGGAGTTCAATAGCTCTGGCTACATGTATGTTCTGAGAGAGAACGGTGAGAAACGCTCCATCAAAGAAGCAGAGACAGTCTCAGCTAGGAGCTTCTATCTTAGAGCAACCCTCAACTTTGATGGAGTTTTTGCTCAATACTCTCACCCGAAAATTTTTACTGGTAATGAAAGCTGGAGTCTTGTTTGGTCAGTGCCAGATAACATATGCACTATGACGATTGATTCAGGTCTGGGTGTATGTGGCTACAACAGTATCTGCACTCTCCAAGGTCAGAGGCCAACCTGTGCATGCCCAAAAGGATACTCTTTACTGGATCCGAGTGATCCGTATGGGAATTGCAAGCCGGATTTCATACAAGGCTGTGAAGAAGATAAGTGGAGTCCCACAAATGATATATATGAAGTTCAGATGCTGACCAATACGGATTGGCCATTGTCAGATTTTATGCAGTTAAATCCTTCTACCCCAGAGAGTTGCAATCAATCTTGCTTTGAAGATTGTTTGTGTGCTGTTGCCATTTACAGAGTTGAAACCTGTTGGAAAAAGAAGTTACCTCTTTCAAATGGGAGAGTGGATAGCGGGCTTAATTCACAGGCCTTCATCAAAGTCAGGAAGGGTAATTCAACTCTACCAGTTCCTCATCCGCCAAATCCGGATGACAAGAAAGGGAAGAACCAGACCATTTTAATACGCGTGGGATCAGCGCTTCTTGGTACCTCAATCTTCGCTAACTTAATGTTTACTTAGTGCTATAGTTTGTATGGGATTTTTCTTCATTTACCGGAAGAAACATGTGAGGCCTAACCATAATGTTTTGGACTCGAATTTGCGCTCTTTTAGTTATGAAGAGCTTAAAGAAGCAACAAATGGATTTAATGAAGAATTAGGAAAGGGTGCTTTTGGAGTTGTTTACAAAGGAATATTGCAAATTGGTTCTGGTGTCCCAGTGGCGGTGAAGAAGCTAAATTTTGTGGTACAAGATAGTGAGAAGGAATTCAAGACGGAACTGAACATAATTGGTCAGACACATCACAAGAATCTGGTTAGACTTGTTGGATATTGTGATGAGGGACAGGAACGGTTACTAGTATATGAGTTCTTGAGCAACGGGACATTAGCAAACTTTCTTTTCGCTGATACAAAACCAAGTTGGAAGCAAAGGATTGATATTGCTTATGGAGTTGCTAAAGGACTTCTGTACTTGCATGAAGAGTGCAGCACCCAGATCATCCATTGTGACATTAAGCCTCAGAACATTCTTCTAGATGATTACTACAATGCTCGGATAGCTGACTTTGGATTGGCAAAGCTTTTAATGATGAATCAGAGCCAGACTCAAACTGCCATAAGAGGAACAAAAGGGTATGTTGCACCTGAGTGGTTCCGGAACCTGCCAATCACTACCAAAGTTGATGTGTATAGCTTTGGTGTGGTGCTGCTAGAGGCCATTTGCTGCAGGAGAAGCGTTGATATGGAAAATGTTTCCGAAGACAGAGCCATTTTAACCGATTGGGTCTATGATTGCTACCTCGAAGGAGACTTGGATGCGATTGTTGACAACGAAATGGAGGCCTTGCATGAGAAAACAAAGCTGGAAAGGTTTGTCATGGTTGCTCTTTGGTGTATCCAAGAAGACCTTTCTCTTCGACCCACTATGAGGAAGGTTGTGCAGATGCTTGAAGGAGTAGTGGAAGTACATGTTCCACCATGTCCATCACCTTACAGCAGAGCAGGCTGAAACCGACTTTGTTTAGCAATATTGTGATCACTTCAAGAAGTTACTTTGTAGCTTTCCTTTTTTTCTTGGTGCCTATGGATATATATATATATATATATATATATATATATTTGTAATAACTAATAAGTCTGTTAGACGCGCATGATCTTGTTAGCTAGAATCTGTAAATTATGAACTTGTTGGGAGTGATCAGGTCTTTTCAGAACACTCAATGCGTTCCATTATTAGTTGAAACCAATGTTTTAAAACGCTGAAGGCGTACCCGAGGCTTTTTCGGGAGAGCCTTGCAGCCTTTGAGGCATAAGGCGCATAAGGCGTAAGCCTTACGTATAAATCACCTATATTCAAGTAATTTCTACTCTTATACATACCACATTATGATTCAAAACTGTGGAGCTGTATACTGTATTGTCCCTCTAGCATCCAACATTGAAATAATGCTCTCCTTCCTTGTACAAAGTTTAGAAAGACCAAAGTCAGAAATCTTTAGGAAAAAATTTTCATCCAAAAGGATATAAGGCGGTTTTATGTCAAAGTGCAGGATTCACTGTCATTTTCCCTAATCAGTGAAATCCAAAGGAAGAGAATGACAAACAATAAGATACCAGCAGTTCCTGCAATAGTAGCAGCTGGCAGCAGAACAATGAGATGTTTCAGGCATTAATGGATATAGGAGCCTGGAGAACATTAAACAGCTAAAGAATAATAGGATTGCGGATATTACCTACGACAACCTTCAATTTCCAGCCGAACTTAAGAGACTGGAAAGAAATCAAAGAAGCAGCATTCTTAGAATATAAGTATACAAGCCTTAAATAAAAGTTATAAATAGAGGCCTTGATATTAACCTCTCTCATCCATGCTACAAACAAAGTACTACTAGAGAAATGAGAATCTATTTTCTGAAAACTTAACAATTACTAAATAGTGAAAATGTTGCTAAACAAGTACCATCATCATTGGTTTTCTCATGAGGTCTATCACTACAATTTCTACTCAATTAACACAACTATTATAATGACGAAAACTGTGGAATATCTTCCAGCTGCTACTTCAAAAGAGGCACTATGCCAAAAAGGCCTTCAGACGACACACTTCAGACGACATAAGTTTTGTTTTATGTCGTCTGAGTTTTTCAGACGACATAATTTTTTTTTATGTTGTCTGAATATACACTAAAACCACACTGGTTTAATTTGAAAAAATGGTGAGCATTCAGACAACACATTTGTGTAGTTGTAGAAGGTGGTGATTTTCTATCTCAAATTTGGAGGGATTTCCAAAAGTTGATTGAGTATTTTCCCTCTCAAATAGATATGCCCTAGTTGACTGAAAAATGTTGTGACATTCAGACAACATTTTGTCTAGTAGCCTGATATCTCTTAGGCCTTCAGACGACAGATATTACCCGTGATCTATATTTCACTCAAACAACATAAGCCAGCCAATAATCTGTTGTTTGATTATGTCGAGATATGCCGAATTATGAATTTCTGTGGTTGTAGATGTAACAAGACGACAGAAATCTGTTGTGTGAATATATAGAGATTTGAACTATCTTGGATTTTTTCTGTTGTGTGAATCAATTGTAGATAACATATATTTGTTATGTTCTGTTGTTTCTTTTTTACTAAAATGACATAAATATGTCGTTTGAATATGTAGAGGTGTGAACTTTCTTGGGTCTTTCTGTTGTGTGAGTCAATTATGAACAACATATATTTATAAAGTTCTGTTGTTTCTTTTTGACTAAAATGACAGAAATATGTCATTTGAATATGTAGAGGCGTGAACTTTCTTGGGTCTTTCTGTTGTGTGACTCAACCATGAACAACATATACTCATAAAATTATGGTAGGACCCGCAGGCATCCGCAATCAAGCCTCGATGGAATTAGACACTCGTGAATTAGGCACATTTCACCAGGGTTCACATGGGCCCTACAAGACCCCGGCACTCATCAGCAACCTACCAACAAAGGATAAATTGACAACTCTGGGGTTCGAACCTTGGATGGGGGTGCCAACCAAGGCAAGAACCTTGCTTTTGCCAATCCTGCCAAATGTATTGATTTGGGTATCACTTTGGGATGGAGTTACAACTTAATTTGTGGCTAAATCAACATATTGCGCATGATGTATCCATTTGGGTTCAGCTGGAGACGGATGCCATGGCAATGTCTAAATTTTCCACATAAAAATTCAAACCCTCCCTACTGAGTGTATAAAGGCCACAGATGGGTGATCGTCCCTATTAGGGCTGTGGCTATAGGCCATATTTCTAGTAGTGCAGTGAACTATAACCCAAAACATAAAAATAGACTTTTTATTTTTTTATTAAAACTATTTTGTTATTATAACTACTTTTGGTTTTAATGATGTTATCTCTGGGACAAAATATGCACTAAACTCTTGAAGTTTCTTCATATTTATATACTACAGCAGAGATTTGAATAACAATAGATTGAGTGGGCAATTCCGCCTTTAATTGGTAATCTTTTGAATTTTTTCTATCTGGACCTAATTGGCAACAAACTTCAAGGCTAGGATACATCCCAGTTTATAGTTAGGCTACACCGGGTCTTGATATGTTACACAGCTCGCAGCATTTGTATGTCAACTCTTAGTAGTTTAGAGTTATTTAGTCAATTTTGTTCCCATCTGATAAGTTGTTTTCTTTAAATGCAGCCATTTAGGAAACAATGCTCTCAAGCAGAATTCAACTCAACCTTTCAGCTCAAAGATGGCTCTGATGCACTTGTAAGTTTTGTTAAATCACCTAGTTGCTACAAGGTGTTCGCTTTGCTCATTTGTATGGGGAGGTTTATATCTATTTGTCACTCCTTAGTGCACATTTCTTTTTCAAAAAGTGTTGCCTAGTCTGCATCTTTTTGTATGGAATACTGGATGATATATTATTGATGTGTAATTAAGTAATCACTACGTCAATAAACTCATCAGACAACAGCCGATGACTGTTGTCTGATTCAGAAAATTTCTGTTGTCTAGTAGCCTGATATCTCTTAGGCCTTCAGACGACAGATATTACCCGTGATCTATATTTCACTCAAACAACATAGGCCGACCAATAATCTGTTGTCTGATTGTGTCGAGATATGCCGAATTATGACTTTCTGAGGTTGAATATGTAATCAAACGACAGAAATATGTTGTTATAAAAGATTCTGGACAACATCCATTCATAAAACTCTATCATATGTATTTAGTTAACACGACAGAAATCTGTGGTGTGAATATATAGAGTTTTGATCTATCTTGGTTATTTTCTGTTGTGTGAATCAATTGTGGACGACACATATTTGTTATGTTCTATTGATTCTTTTTTATTCAAACGACATAATTTAAATCGTGTGAGTAGAGATTCTTGAGCTGTGCTGTTGTCTGACTGAGTTTCACACCACAGATATATGTTGATGTACAACACTATAAACAATAGTTTGAAAAGTTACTGTCATTCTGAGTTTGCTTTAACAACATTGGTTTGTAAGTTTTGTTGTGGTAATTAACTTTGAGCAATGGATTTTGTGGTTTTCTGTTGTCTGGTTGTCATAAGTAATATAGATGGCTTGTTTATTCTATGGTCTTCTGTTGTTTCAGACAACAGATATTTGGTAAATTCTGTTGTTTGGTGTCAGCTATAATATCAGTTTTTTGGTTATTTATGTTGTCTCAGTTGTCTTATAACCACATATATCTATTGTTTGATGTTTTGTTCAACGTCAGCTTGATTTGGTTTGTATGTTGTATGAGTTGTCTTATAACCAGGCCTTTATGTTGTCTGATGTTTGGTGCAACGTTAGCTTCTTTGGGTATTTATGTTGTATGAGTTGTATTGTAACCACAACATATATTGAAAAACCTGTGTTGACTAGCAAGCACAATAACAACATCCAACTATAACAAGTCCAAAGCCATTTCATTTAAATCAGCAAGCAAATTACATCAATATTCATTCAACATTACTATCAATCCATCCTAAAAGTTGGGTAATCTGTTAGGAGGTCAAAATATGATCGATAAAGGCAAAAGTCGATCATATTAGTTAGGCAAAAAAAACCCTCCATAATCTAGCTATGCATTCAATGCCAATATGCACAAAAACAGCTTGCCCTAACTACGCATATACCACAGACCCTCTTTATGCGCACTACACTTGTGCAAACTTCATAACATGCTTTGCCCATTCAGCCCGAACTTCATCAATATCCTTTTCTGTGTAAACAAGATTTGTTCTTCTATCCCACTACATGCTCTCATAATTCCTGAATTCATTTTAGACAAAGTCAATTTATGATTTAAGTCACTTATATCTTTAACTTGAAAAAAGATAAATGAGGAAAGATTGTAGGGTAGATTAAATAATCTCACCTTCTTGTTTGTTTCTTGAAGCTCTCAAGCAAGACTGAATTCATCAAGTATCAAATAGACCTTCATACAAGAACATGTTAAGATATATCGGATGGCCAATAATTTGGGCTGAAAGCTTTAAATATTTGCATGATAAATTGGTAATGTCAGAAAGAACTTGTACCAACTTAATTATTATAATATAAGGCAAGCTGGCTTTTCTCTGTGCATCTTTTATTAGACATGTAGCAAAGTATTTCGATTCGGATTGTACCTATATAATATGGTGTGCGTGGAAGTAAATATACACATGTTGTCTAGCCAAAGTTCGACAGCAGTGTTGTACTGGTTCTATAATACATGCCAAAGAGATCAAACAACCTGCATATCTATTAGAATATAGAAAAATAGCTATTTACTTAATAAAGAACTAGAGAAATAAAGGGGATGATGAAAGAACAATCTAATAAATTCTTCAAGTCCTATCTGAAACTTTAGTGATCTTCTATCTTCTTTCATCCATGTTTTGTGCATCTTATATATACAAACACATAAAACAATTAGAATTCTAACATTTTACGTAGCTAGGATCATGATATATACTTAAACTAGTTCACACAAACATGTACATGCTTCGTAATTTAGTATGAATTATACTTTTTATAACAGATAAGTGATATCATACTCTTTATAATATTCAAAACCACTTGTCAAAAACAGTCAAAACTGAAGTAAAACAGTTATGAAACTTTAAGCACACCTCTAAGAGAATCAAGTTTAATTAATCTTCAAACTTAATTTTAACATTATCTTTACACATCAGAGAGCTTTTTAAAACTTGCTTGGGTTACCTGAAGAGGTGATAGAAGCTTTTGGTACCAAACAGAGTATGATGCCAAGAAAAGATCAGAGCTGCATTCCTTTCAAGTCACCCTAGCAAGCAAATTCCTCCCCCAGCACTTATCTGGCTAAAACAGGAGAAAATATAGCAAATTAATTAACATTCAAACAAGAACAAGATTAGTCTTTGAAAGTATCTGAAACTTTTTGTGCCTTATATACAATAGATTCAAAACTTCAGGTATAGATTAGAGATATTAAATATCAAAAGGAGATCAACTTACCTTTTTGGCATGGCCTTCTCATCAATTAAAGCTCCAATCTATTCCTTTATGTGCAGCCTTTCCAAGAGGATCACCAACCTACATGCAGTTGTGAAAGATTACTCAGAAATGAGAAATTCAAGAAGAAAAATGTTGCCAAACAATAGTCAGAAAAAGGAATGTCAATTGTAACCCAAAGTTTGATTTA
>BDJD01012841.1:0-54583 GCA_002564525.1 Rosa multiflora | reverse complement strand
TTGGCCTTGCTTGAACTTCGTGGTTGCCCTAGAGGATGGAGAAGAGCACGGCTAAGCTAGAGAGTTTTTCTGATTTTTTTTCTCAAGTATAGAATGTAAAGAATTTGGAACCCTTGACGTTGAGAAAGTGTGAACATATATAGGGGACGGCCCCTAGGTCTCCAAGCCGTCCAAAACCCTAGGGAATCTCACGGCATTTGCTTGCTTCCTCCACATAATTTCCTCCAATGATTTCTTGCCACATAAGCCCTATGAGGTGGTGCAACCAATCACAAAATTCCAATATTAATTCCCTAAATATCCTTGCCGAAATAAAGAGATAATTTCTGATTTTATGCTTTCAAATTCGGCCAAAACTCTTTAGGGAATGTAGGAATGTATCTAGACTTCTTTTGAGCTTTTCTTGGTCTCCACCTTTCTCTCTTTCCTTTTATTTCTCCCTAGAATATCTCTTGGCGTCATCTTGCTAGGGTTTCACGTTGCTCCCCTTGTTTTTCTCTTGCCCTAGGGTTTATTCATGCGTCATAAACCCTAATTGCATGGGCTTAATGGGCCTTTGATCCATTTGCCGAAAATCCACTTCATTCTTGAGAGTTCTTGGGCCTTGTTGCTTCTCATTCAAGCCTTGTCATCTTCCAACGTCATAACACTTTATTTTTCCATTTCTTTTTCATAGTAACGTTGGAAACTTCATTGGTGAGCTTTCCTCCTTTTCGCAGGGTTTCCTGGTTGGACCAGGAAAACTTCTTTTCTTCATTTCTGTGGCTCATTGTTCTTCATCTTTGCTCCCCTTGGTGTTCGCAAGCACCTCTTTCCATTTGTGAGTTCATTTCCACTTTTTAGCTCGGAGGTCCTGAAAATAGAAACTAGTAAGAAAAATAGAAACTTTCCTAAAATGAAAAATGGCAACTTTCCTAAACTGAAAATGGAAACTTTCCAAAAAATGAAAAATAGAAACTACAAAATAGAAACTTTCTACAAATAGGAACTTTCCCAATCAAAGAATGGAAACTTTCCTAAACAGGGTTTTAATAAGGAAATAACGCAAGAAATGTAGGGAAAAACAAGTAAAACGTCGCATTAAAATGCTCCTATCAACTGTCCTCTTACTCTTAAGCGCGCTATGTTCTATGTTTACAAATCAAGCCACCAATTCTCGCTGACTATTCACTCTTCACCCTAACAACACCACCACACACGACTGACGTTAGTCATTTTCTCTCTCTATCTACACCACGCCCGAGAAAGAGAGAAAGAGATTGTGTGTGTGTGTTTGAGATATTCTCTCTCAGAATTTCGTTGCTTTCCTCATTTCATCTTTTGCCTTTGGGACCGATTCACTCTGTGTAGATTTAGAAAAACACGATCGAAGAACGCTTATGTGCCGGTTATGAAATAAATAATCCCTTCCCTGAGGGGGAATGTTTGAGTCAGCTGAAAGGGCAAAGCCTACAAGGATGAGTTCGGTTTTGGATTCTATTATGAAATTTGTAATTTGAGGACCACTTTAGCCCGGAAGAGATGCTCACATAACTCATTTACAAGGACAAGGAAAGCTGTTATATGGCCACTTGACGCAAGCTTATTATCGTTGGTCCTAAAGGGAGAACCTTACTGCTTACTTGCTATATCCTCTCGTCCTTGCACGGCTCGGCTCGTTTTCTCTTTCCAACACTGATTCTCTCTGTGCCAGAAAATCGTTTATAGTGCTGAACAAGTACATTGATATTGATTAGAATGGTTCTCTCTACATTTCCAGCTTCGGCAGGTAAATTTTCTTTCAATACTTCGCCATTATATATCAGTTTTCTGTAATTCCTCTCTCTCTCTTCGTGTTTGTTGTTGATTGGGCACCTTAGGGTTTCGTTTGTGTTTGGCTTGACCAAGGAGGCTAGAAAACAGTTTCTTTTGCTAGTGCGCGGCATGCCAACACCGTGGGGTGTGAATTGTCTGGGTTGTCCCAGACCTGACTTCTTGCTCAAGCTAGAGTGCACTAACCTCATCACAAGGTTCTTTTTTTACCTTAACAAAATAAGGACTTTGGTGTGATCTCTAGCGTCACAGAATCTGTATCAACGTTGTAGGTTGAGCAGAGCAATTACTGAGAAGATGGGGAAAGCACAAAGGTTTCTAAGCGGTCCTTAGCTTCTCATCGTCAAGGTGATCCTTGACTATCTTTGGGTTCAGCGAAAGTTAAGGTTTCACTCCGAGGGAGATTATCTGTATGGATGTAATTGTCTCCTTTTTGCCCTAGAACCCTTCTATTTATACCTATGGGCTCGGCAATTCCTTGCAACAGAATGATCGATTCCTAATTGATCTTGCCTACTTGAGTTGCATAAGGGCTCGTTTTTTTAATCAACCTTGGGTTGGGCAAAGCTGTAACCCAATACCAATAGTAGGTATATTTTGGGCCGCAGGTATCGGCTCAGTGAACTGAACACTCTTAAGTCTCCAGCCAAAATACTATAGAAGGAGATTATGAGATGAGAAACCAAATGCAATGTTGAAGGAGAAGTGTAGCCAAGATTAGTCTGTACTGGAAGCATAGGAAATAGAAAGTAAAAATAAGAGACTGGCATTTACATTGTTGAAAGACAAATATGATTGTATTTCAAAGATGCAAAAAGCATGATAAGCTTTCAGAACAGTAAACCGACCCATTTGCCCCGACTCATGTTACTTCTTAATGGCCAACCCATCCATGATACCATGACGTAAAAAGGCAAATGGGTTGGTTCCAAATGAGATGGAAAATTGAAAGGGTAAATTTCTTCTACGATACCTGAGGTATGGTCAATTAGGTTATGTTGAAGATGAAATAATGCTTTATGGTAATGGATTAGTGCTTTTGCGTTATGTTGAAGATGAAATAACTGAATATTATGTGTAAGAAATATAGTCGTCGTGATTTACACCCACGAGAATACTCCACCGAGCTATGTCTAATCCATCAAAAGTAGTCTCGTGGTTCGGAAGAGATAGAGTTGGACGCCTCTATATAGTAGAAGGAGATTGGAGGTCAAGTCTAGGCAACATATGCAAATAAGCGAGTAAGAGGAACCACAGTGTGAAGCTTCCATTGATAGAGGCCTCCATCCGTCAAGCCCACCAGCATAAAGGTAAAAAACGAAGCCTAAATTTAGGTATCAGATTGTCCTCTTTTAAAAATTAGAGAAAATTTTACAAACGATACCTCAAATAAAGTCCATTCATCATTTTAGTACATCACATCTATAAACTATCACATTAATCCTAACATTAAAAGTCTAACCACTTTTGGTAACTGCCATTTATAACGGTGTCAAACCTCTACTGTTTAAGGGATATTTTCATCTCTCTCATTTTAAATCATTTTTTTTTTCTTTCACCCAACAACTATTATCTTCTACGGTGGAGGCCATTTTGCTCCCCACTCTCTTCTGACATTCAGAAGTTCCGAATCTTTAGGCAGTCACTCTCTGTTCCAGTGAACCCAATGCACCATTTAGATAATCAGATTATTAATCAATTGTCAAGTTAATTATTGCTCAACAAGTCAAACCAGCCCAAGTGCTTGTTGAAGCAATCGAAAGGGTGAAGATGATCAATTTTGAAGGGCGTCTGCAGAATTGGGTAAGGGAGGAGATATGACTCTTTCTTGTATTTAATCAGTCAATCACCATATGTGTGTAAAGAAGAAATTAGGATATGCAAAGTATGGACCTTCTTGGTCTACCTTGCTCAATTTTTTATTTTTTTTTGGGTATCTATTTTGTATAATGGAAGTTCTCAGCAAGGTTCTGGTTATTGCTTGTGATCTTGTGTTTCAACATTTCATGATAAATGCCACCCTCAAATTCGGTATCCCAAGGCCTCGAATTGCAATCGCCAATCAAATATATTTCTGAGGGAGGCTCCTGAAATCGTTGGAGACCTGGAGGGATTGGATTGCATCTCCTTGACCTCTTGTAGAATTTGCTTCAGCCGATCCAATCTGATTCAAAACCACCTCTTTTTGGTTGAAGAAAACTTATAGATATTCAAATAATCAAATATATGGAGGTGAGAAATGCTTTTTGGGTTCGGCATGGATGGAGAGAGAGAGAGAGAGAGAGAGAGAGAGAGAGAGTTTCTGATTAGGAAGGAAAGAGGGGAAAAAAAAAACTAAGAAAATGAAAAGACAAAATTGCCTATGACATAGTTTACGGGGCAATGGAATTGACGCCGTTATAGACGGATGGTATGAAGATCAATGATTTAAAACGCGCGCGTCAGGCGCGCCTTAATGCATAGAAAGCGTGAAGCGGTAATCAAAATGCCTCTGTTTTGAAGATGAAGCGTAGAGGAGATGAAGGAGGAGAAAGTGCGTGTCAAGGCGTTCTGCGCGCACGCCTGAATTTTTTTTTTTTACACACCAAAAGGATGTTGTTTTGGTGTTTTGTGTGTTCAGATTCATTTAGGTCGCATTTTGAACACCAGCCAAGCCCCAAATCACTCTCAGCAGCCTCCTCCCCGACTCTTCACTCTCAAGAGCAGCCAATCCCAATCCCTTACTCGAAAAAATTGATAAAATCATGAACAGCCCCTAAGATATGATCATTCTAACATCAACTTTCCTTGTTTTCTGTATATTGTAACCGTAAAACCACTCCTCTACCACTAGCTCTTAGTTTTTTGAGCACGGGGAAATAGCCTACCCGAAAGGTAATCAAATTCTTGTTCTTCATGTGCTCGGTGTTCTCTTATCACAACTCGTTTTGATGATTGATTGGTTTGGAAGAGTTTGTAAGCAATATTATGGAACTGATTGTAATATATATACAAATATATATAATTGCTTAGAAAGACTTGACTCAGGACTGGAGTGCTAATGTTTATGTTTCTGGTTGTTTTGTTCAATGACTAAAATATCAAATATCGAGGATATATTGATAGTCCCAAAAACGGAAATTTCGACCGAAATATCGATATCGATAAGGGGAAATGATCATTTACCCAATTTCAGCTTGAAAATTGCCCACTTGCTCCACTAACAGTTTTTTAACCCCATTTACCCAAAACACTCTAAGGGATTATTTCCCTAATACCCAATTAATTCTTTTTTTATTCTTTTTATTTATTTTTGGGACTTTTTTGCCCTCTCCTTCTTTCTCACTTAGAGAGAGAAGTCATCATCCACCTTACTGTGCTCCGGTGACCAGTGGAGACAGCGACCGATGATTGGATTTCCGAATCCGGTGACCGGCGTCTGATTTTATTACCCCCCAATAATACCCAGTCATCATATTATTGCCCCCCACTAACAACTTTATTAGGGAGCAATGATTTGTGAAAAACGAAAATGTTTTGAATTTTGAAAGCTTTCGGAGGTTTATCCAAATAAATATATTATTAAAGCCCGGTGATCATATTATTACCCCCCAATAAATATATTATTTCCCCCCAATAACAAGTCTATTAGGGATCATTAATTAATGAAAAATGAAGATGTTTATAATTTTGAAAGTTTTAGTAGGGTTATCCAAATAAATAATCTCATTATTACCCCCCAATAATCTTATTATTTCCCCAATAAACATTTCATTGCCCCCAATAATCTTTTTACTTCCCCCCAATAATCTTATTATTATCTTCCAATAATCGTTTTATTGCCCACTAATGATCTTATTATTGCCCAACCAAATCATAATAAACAAAACAATCACTACTAGCAACATCCCATATTCAAATCGACCAATTTTTTGCAGAAAGAAACCACCGCAACAACCATTGGAGGCCTCCTACGCATTTTACCAGAAAGAGGGGCAAAAAAAAAAAAAAAAAAAGAAGAAGAAGAAGAGAAGTCTGAATGACGGCGTCAGAGCCACGACCCGGAGCAAAGCCCGGACCCGAACTCCGGCTACTGAGTGGAGCTTCGGAGGTCTGATGACGACCCTGGCGTGGCGGCGGAGCATCAGAGGTTTCTTCTCGTGGCAGCAGTGCTCGCAGTCGGAGATGCAATCGAGGTCAAGCATTTCACCGCGGAGCTTGTCGGGTATGGCGATGACAAGGACGAGCTTCGAAGGTCCTGGGTTAGAATGGGCTGGGTGATGGCCAGGCCGACGTTGCCTGCGCCGATGACGGAGATCTTGGTCTGGCCGTTGGAGGAGGAGGGAGGGCAGAGCCGTGGGTGTGCTTGAAGAAGGCCTGGGTTAGGTCGATGATGAAGGCGGTCTGTCAAAAATGGCTGGGCGATGCAGTCGCCGGAGGTGAGAGAGAGAGAGAGAGAAACTGGAGGTGGAGATCGGGGGGAGAGAGACAGAGAGTCTGAGAGGAGAGGGATGAGTTTCAATTTAATTAATAGGGGTTAAAATGTCAATAGACATTAGATTGGGTAAATGGGGTTAAAAAACTATTAGTGGAGCAAGTGGGCAATGTTGATGCTTAAATTGGGTAAGTGGTCACGGCCCCTATCGATAAATATTTGAGAAAAATGATGGAAATTTAGATAAAAACCCGGAAATTTTAAATAAGACTTTTGAAAATGTTATTTAATCAATTATCTACTATATTTTCAAAAGAAAATGTTGAATAAACACTGTAATATATTGATTTATAGTAATTTAACATAAATTAGCATATGCTGAATCGTCTGACATTTCATAAAATTTAACTCAATATTCTCAGTATTTTTTTATACTAGATGGAAAAGTAGATATGATTAATTCAAATCAACAAAATAGAGTATAGAAACCAAATACTTTGTAGAGACTCATGATAGTATTTCAGGATGTTCTCTAGTTGCATATTGTAATAAGGGGTTTTGGTTCATTGCCCCCCCTTGTATTCGACAGTTTCATTAATGAAGGCTTGAGGGCAGCCGCACCACCCTTTATTCAAAAAAAAAAAAAAACCAAATACTTAGTAATATTAAATAATAGTATACCTAATTTTCAAATTTTGTATTACTGAAATAAGAGTATAAGAAATATATATATATATATATTTTTGAATAGGAATTGATTTCATTAGTAATCAAGCCCATGAAAACAGGCCAGAGTCTAACTGCACTTACATAAGAACTCCGAAAAGATCCAGATACCTATTTAAGCCAACCTAAACTCATTAAAGTCTAAATGGACGCTCGCTGGAAAGCAAGCCTAAGCAAGCAAGAACAACCTCGCTATTCTAAGGAAAAATCATTCATCTAGTCTAATATGCCAGCACTCAATTGTGGTACAAATAGCAACTAGAAACATCTTAGAAAAAGCTCATTGAGATTAATCCAACTTTATAAGACTTGTAACCAGATGTCTAAGAGCAGAGCGACCTAGAAAAATGATAGCTCCTTCCCCGTAAGGTTGGAGCTAGTACCCTCCTCGGCCTCTTCGGGAGCCAACAACCTCGGCAACAGGTTGGTCTTGCTTTTCCTGTCGAAATCCTCTGCAACAGACTCAAACAGTCCAAACGTGAGCTTGAGCTCAGGCCTAAGAGCCCAAGCCCAAACCTGAGCAGATGGATACAAGCCCATCAGCCCAAGTCGGAGCCCAAGCCCAAGATGCCCAACCCAAACCCGTGCAACAACAACCGCAACTCTAATCTCCATTGGCCAATGTTCCTCAGCCGACGTTCGTCCCTCCGGCGGTCGTCCGTACCACCAAAGCATCAGCCAGGTAGAAAGATCGACGCACGAAGAGAAACTACCGAACCCGGAGCCTTAATCGACCACCCTCACCGCCACAGTCTTTAGCTGCCGCGATCAGAGCCCGTCAACACCCTCGAAATCCCTCAGCCAAAAGCCGCCGCGAATCTGAGCTGTATCGCCTCAAAAAGCCTTCAAACAAAGCTCCAGAACCCGACGGGGCTGCACAAGAAACTGCCGCTCATTCTTCTTGCCGTCGCCCTGGTCTGAACACCGCACAGTCGCCGCCGCCACACGAAAACCCTAGTTTTCGCCTTCTCGAGATCACTCCGGAAAGAACGGAGGCCCTGCTTTTGTGAAAGTTGTTTAAGATTTTGCTACTATTGTTTCATGGATAAGAAATATATCTATTGTGAAGCATGAAGCTACAAAAAATGAATTGTGTGATGAAAATATTCTTGCTTTTAAAGTAATAAAGTTTATTTCATATTGAGAATTGTTGGTAAAAACATTTTTTTTTATTGTAAATTGCCTATTAACTAAATATTTCTCTTAATTTCCGGATTTAGAAGTGAAAAATATTTATATATTGGCATATGGCTTTGGGTTTGATTCAAAACAACAAATATGTATATATATTAGTTTAGGTATCTCGTGTGTGTGTCTATATATATGTATAGAATGCCCTAAATAACCAAATGGCATTTCAGCGGCAATGGTTGAGTTGCTTTGATTTCTTCTATGTATAAGACTAGTTCTATACATAAATACAGGGTTATACAGCTAATTTATACGTAAGGCTTACGTTTTATGCCTCAAGGCAAGCGCCTTGCTAATTAAAGCTCTCCCGGCTACGCCTCAGCCTTTTAAAACATTGATGAAAATTATGTCAGGTTTAAATGTTGGGGTAGTAATGTGATAATTTTTAAATGTAATGCACCAAAGTGATGAATGGACTTTATATTAAGTACCATTTATAAAATTTTCTCTAAAAATTAGATATCAAATTATCCAATTGAACATGCCTCAACTATCATAAAAAGAATTTATCCAAATTGAAAATTGTCAAAAAGATATAGACAAGTTGAAAGTACAAAGTTGCGTGGAAATAAAGCATAGACTCAGAGTAGCATCGACTAGAAACAGAGTATTTCCGTCGATAACACGCGGCTATGCTACTCTGATTCTAAAATTCCGATTAGGAGATCGATGGCGTCAACCTCTTCTCGTCGTCAATGGAAATACGATGTCTTTCTAAGTTTCAGGGGGGAAGATACGCGCTGGTCTTTTACCGAGTATCTGTATATTGTACTAAATCAGAGAGGAATTCTCACCTTTCGGGATGACCGAGAGCTTGAGAAAGGAAAATCCATTAGGCCCGAACTTTTAGGTGCAATTAAGGAGTCTAGATCTGCGATTGTCATTCTCTCACCCAGATATGGTCGTTCGTCATGGTGCTTGGATGAACTCGTCAAGATTATTCAATGCATGAAAGAGATGGGCCAACAAGTCTTCCCCATCTTCTACGGCGTGAATCCTTCTGATGTGCGGCACCAAACGGGATGTTTTGAGCTCAAATGGATATCCCAAGTAGATGTGCAAGTAAGGGAACATGAAGAAGTTTATGGGAAGTATAATGAGGACAGAATAAATGCCTGGAGAGCTGCTTTGGCTGAGGTCGCCAATCTTTCTGGCTGGGAATTCAACTATTATGGGTAAGTCTCCTTCCTCCATACTACTCATACCTATATATGTTTTCTTGCTAAAGTAGATATAGATATTCAATCCCATCCTTTTGAGAGCAGGATAATCTCTTCTTTTTAAAATCAACTATCCTTTATGATTTAAATTGGGATACGAATGGAGAGTAATGAACATCCAGTAAATTTGAGAGACTCAGTGGATTAGAATTTTGCATTTACTTAATCTTGCCAAATGCTATTATTGATTTTGCCGCTTACGTTACATTGCTAAGTTTCTAACTCACAATTTTATCAAAATTTTCTCAGAAGTGTAACAAAACTAATTGAGGAAATTGCTAATCATATGCTAAAGATGCCCGTGCAGACACCTTCAAGTGTTGACAAGGGCTTCATAGGAATGGGTTCCCGCATTGATGATTTATTAAGCAATTACATATATCCGCAGCTTGATGCGGTGCGTTTTATAGGGATCCATGGCATGCGGGGCATAGGTAAGACAACACTTGCTCGAGCTATCCATGATGAAATTTGTCAGGATTTTGACCGAGCCTACTTTCTTTCCAATGTTAGAGAAAGGTCTAAAAACAATGGCCTAGTTTCTCTTCAAGAAAAACTTCTTTCTGAAATCCTAATGGCAAAAATTAAAAATATAGCGGATGAATACACAGGAGCTGCTATGATAAAAAGGCGGTTGTGTAGAATAAAGGTGCTTGTTGTTATTGATGATGTGGATCACTTGACACAATTAGAGAAATTGGCTGGAAGTCGCAACTGGTTTGGTTCTGGGAGTAGAATTGTCATAACCACCACAGATGTTCAGTTGTTAAAGGCACATGCTGTTGATGCTACATACAAGGCTAACGGGTTAAACTGTGATGAAGCACTTCAACTTTTGAGTTTGAAGGCTTTTAAGAAATATCCCCCACCAGCAGATTATTTGCATCTGTGCTACGATATTATAGGGTATGCCCAGGGGCTTCCGTTGGCTCTCGTGGTTTTAGGTTCTTTTCTATTTGGTAGAAGAACTGATGAATGGGCAAGTGCGATAGATAGGCTAAAGAACACACCAGATAAACGCATTATTGATGTGCTTCGGATTAGTTTTGATGGACTGGATGAAAAAGACAAAGAAATATTCCTACATATTGCTTGCTTTTGCAAGGGGAAGGATAAGGATCGTGTGACACAAATACTAGACTATTGCCAGCTAAACCCTGTCATTGGTTTAAGTGTTCTTGCTGATAGATCTCTCATAACTCTCTCCAACAACGAACTGTGGATGCATGATTTGCTGCAAGAATTGGGCTGGGAAATTGTTCGTGAACAGTCTCCCAAAGAGCCAGGCAAACGTAGTAGATTATGGTCTCATGACGACATCAACAATGTGCTGAAGAAAAATAGGGTAAGTGTTTGATAATGAAAAAAAGAAGCCAAGCATATTATTATTTGTGTTTGGCACTTCAATTATTGTGTGAAAAAAGAAATAAGGCAGATTACTTGTAATCTGCTTAGGCCTTAGTATTCTTTGTGTTCTACACTTGAGTTTTAATTCTTCGTTTTTCATTATCAGGGAACGGATTCAATCCAAGGCATGGTAATCGAGTTGACTGAATTACAAGTGGCTCATTGGAATCCAGAAGCCTTTTCAAATTTGTCTCAGCTTGGTCTTCTCCATATTCGTAATGTGGACCTTCCCAAAGGCCTCAATTGTCTTTCTAATTCCTTGAGACTCCTCGAATGGACTGGGTATCCCTTAAGATCTCTCCCAAAATTTTTTGAAGGAGATGAACTTATTGAACTTAACTTGTGCCACAGCAACATTAAACAGCTTTGGAAGGGAACAAAGGTATGGCTATTAGTTAATAGACTACTTGTTTATCTCTATGAAGCAAATTGTCTGTTGTGTGGTGGCTCACTGTTTCGATTTTATGAGCAGAATTTTGACAAGTTGAAGTTCATCAAACTCTGCCATTCTCAAAGCATTGTGGAGACCCCAGACCTCGCAGGCGTTCAGAATCTTGAGAGTTTAGATCTTGAAGGGTGTGAGAATTTGGTAAGAATCCATCAATCCCTTGGATTTCTCAAAAAGCTTATTGTCCTGAATCTTAAAGACTGCAAAAGTCTCTAGAGTCTGCCAAGTAGAATTGAAATGGAATCTCTTGAAACATTAATTCTTTCTAACTGCTCAAAAGTTAAGAAGATTCCTGAGTTTGTTGGAAATATGGAACGTTTGTCGGTGCTTTATCTTGATGAGACTGCCATTGAGGAACTGCCAGTATCAATTGAACGGCTGACTGGCCTTGTGACATTGAATCTGAGCAACTGCAGAAATCTTGTCTGTCTTCCTAGCACCGTCGATATATTGAAGTCTGTTGAAAATCTTAATCTTTCTGGATGCTTGAAACTCGGCAAACATCAGGTAAACGTGGGGGTGATGGACTGTTTTGAGGAAACTGATGTGAATAGTGGGTCCGCAATAGAAATGTCTCCTACCCATGATCGCAGAAAATATGTGAGAGGTTCAATCTTTCATGGATGCAAAGTAGTTTGGCGATCTTTAAAAAAGGTCTTGCCTTCTGGATTGGTGCAAAAAGTGAATACAGAGCCAAAGAGTTTCCACTTTCCTATAGCACAAAAAGTGAACACAGAGCCAATGAGTTTCCGCTTGCCTATATCTGGTCTGTGTAATTTAACATATCTGAACCTGAGTAATTGCAATCTTGGTGAAGGAGCATTTGCCAACGAATTTGGTTACTTTCCCACTTTGGTGACCTTGAATCTAAGTGGGAACAATTTTGTTCGTCTTCCTTCAGGCATTGGATTACTTTCTAGGCTTGAGAACTTTAACTTGGAGAATTGCAAGAGACTTCAAGAGTTGTCAGACCTTCCATCAAATAGTATACTAGATTTAAGGGCAGATGGTTGTACTTCACTGAAATACTTGTTTGATGCATCAAATTTGGACAAATTAACCAAATCATATTTCAATTTCATCAATTGCTTCAATCTAAATGGCAATCAAGGATGCAATAACATAGCATTTGAAATGCTGAAGACATTAATGTATCAGGTACTCCCTAACTGTGTGTGTGTGTGTGCGCGCGCGCGTTTCTGCTCATATACTTATAGACATTAATCAACTAACAACCTATCTTTTCTTGCACAGGGAATCTCTAATGACAGGGAAACTTTTCAAATTGTAATTCCTGGAAGTAATATTCCTGAGTGGTTCAGCCATCAGAGTGTTGGGTGTTCTGTAAGTGTATCTCTGCCTGCACATTGGAATAATAGTCGGGTTTTGGGATTTGCTCTGTGTGCTGTTTTTGTACTCCATGAGCACCATCGGGTGGATGAGCTTTATATAGATGAATTCAAGACTTTTAATGCAACACATCATCTTGTATGTTGCCTCAAGCTCGATGGAAGAGAATTGGAAGTATATGGCAGACAGCCTGCATTTCGCTTTAGTGAAGAATTTTGCAAGGTTAAGTCAGATCACCTGTGGCTATTCTATGTATCTCATGATAAATACTTTGGTACAGAGCGGTGGCATAACAGTTGCAGTCAGTTTGAGTTCTTATTTGAAACCAGAGGGCCAGGTCTGATGGTGAAGGAGTGCGGAGTCCGTCTGATATATGAGCAAGATGTGCAAGAGTTGAACCGAACAACCACTTCATCAAGCAGTGGGATGTCTCCTTATGGGGATATATTGATTGGTTTTGACATTCCAGTTGCAGGGGAAACCAGTGGCAGTGGTAGCAGAACTTGCATGCTTGAAGAATTATAGGACTGGCAGAAATATAGGGGATCCACCACTGGCACTCTGAAAGACCATAATTAAGGACTTTCTGATCCAATGGTTGGAAATGAGTAGCAGATATTAAATGGCCAATGCCTCCTCTTCTCTCGTTTGAATTTCTGCAGTAATTACTTTCTGGAGCTCTCTTGCCTTCGTCTTTTACAGTTAGGTGAGTCTTGCTCACTCTAGTTTTGATATTTTGCGTAGTTATCAGTGGACTCCCCAAGTTATTTCCAAATGACACTATAATCTTGCTTGCATAACCGATATTATTGAAGTAGTTTTAAAATAAACTGAATTGCCTCTCTGTAGTTAGTTTGATAGGAAAGCATATAAAGCTTCTCATATTGATTATAGTCTATAATCTATCAGTACACTTGTAGGCTTGCACCATTAGTATTATACTTTATACCGTGTACTCATGTAGAATGGTCTGCTGTTGCAGAGACTTTTAAGTAACCCTGCATTGCTTCTCCATTATATATAACTTGTATGTAATTGCTTTCTGTTCCTGTTCGTGTTCGTGTTTGCTTTCACTGTTTACGGCACATTAGGGTTTCGTTTGGTACTGATTCCAAATTTTTCTAATGTAATACACTCTGTCTTGTAATAAGGTGAGACCACTGTTTTTTTTTTTTTACATTATTATTATTTTTTTTTTACTCTGACATGGGAGAGAATGAGGCTAAAGGGGGAATTGAAATCCAAAAATTTTGATAATTTATGGTTAAAGAGTATGATATGAATAAGTTTTCTGGAGGATTTTTATGCAACAGAAATGTCTGCTTTTTCAATTTCTGGCTTTACGTATGCCCTGTCCTGTTTCGGATTCTTGAGTTTGTTTTCAACAGACGGCTCCACTTCCTAACAGGGTGGCTATTTGCTCATTTCTGGCTGCTGTTGTGTCATCTCATAATCGAGTCGAGTACTCGTATAATAGTCCTATACTACTGCTTGGATTTCATACATTTTCATATTATAGTCACTTTATTTGTATCATTCTGTTCAAGGTATACATTATCATGTTTCACAATTGGGTTATTTGTGATTTTAATCCAACTTGTTTACTGTTTTGGGTACAAAGTAAAGTCATTTATGGGTGCATTTCAAGTACTGATGAATCCAACTGCACTAACTTCGTGTTGTGTTCCAGTCATGGAGTTCATAACTTAACATATACCAAAATATAAATGAAATTTTGCAATCTGCCAGACCTTGTCTGCTGGAAGCAATTTGGCATATTACTGTTTCCCTTTACCGTACACAGTATTTGGACATAGTTGATAAACTTCATGGATTGTTCATGCATATAATTGTCTACTGTTTGTAAAAGTAAACTCCCTTAAGCATGGTAGCTTCCAGATAATTTCAGCGTTTATACTCTTGCAAGATACAATGATCATGGTGATAGTGAATTCAGATGCTCACAATTTCAGTTATAACTTTTCTAAACAAAATGTTGCATCTATTTTAGAGTGATTCAAGATACAATAAGAATAGAAATTTATATTTAAATAATCTTACTTGTTTAAAGCGGACTCCTTGTCTGTCTCCCTGTAAGTTGATTTTGCTTTTTCAATAAAAAGCTGTTTCTTCTCAAAAAAAAAAATTTAAATAATCTTACTAGCGGACTCCTTGTCCGTCTCCCTGTAACTTGATTTTGCTTTTTCAATAAAAAGCTGTTTCTTCTCAAAAAAAAAAAAAAAAAAATATTCTTACTAGTTTGCTATAAACCATAGACACCAAGTATGTTTTCCTGTGACGGTATCTCTCCAACCGATGAACTGATTCATTATGAATTTTATGCTACTCTGTCAGTACTCTCTAGTACAGCTTTCGTTATATGAACTCGTACGTGTAATGTAATGTGTTTATAATTATTTATCATTCCTTTATTAACACTATGATAATTATTGAAAAATCTCTGCAGCGACACTGTTAGCTAGGGATAGATCTGTAGCTGGGTTGATATTCATTCTGGCATCAGATAAATCTTGCAAGCACGTAAGTTTGCATCATCAATCTCCATATGATAAACTCTGTATGCCACAGCAAAAATAGCATAGTTTAGTCATTTTTCCATGGCTCAACAACTTTTACTAGACCTTAAATCTTCAAGCATAGTTTGGCCCTTTTTAATAAGTATCTCTATTCTCCACGCCACATGATATTACATTGTTTTTCAATACTGATGGAATTTCCTCATCATTCTATTGGCTAGTCCATCAATTTACATGGGATTATTGGTCCATGGCAATGCCATTTCACTTGCATGTTACATATGTGGACTTCACAGAAACATTAATCAACTATTTTTGCAGGTAACCATCGATCCTACATCTGAGGCGGAGACAAAACTTATGTCCCTGGTTAAAATGGGGTACAGTGAATTGGAGGTTTCAATGGCAATAGAAAGATGCAGTATAACTTTTTATATTTATATATATATATATATATATATATATTTTTTTTTTTTTTTAATTTGAGAATTCTCATGTACTGATTTATCTGTATGCTTTAATTCTTTTTGATGATTGTGTTGATATTCTGTAAATTGCTATTTACTTGCTCTAGGTATACATATCTTTAGCTCCAAACCAATGCCAGAAGTATAACTAAAACAAATTTCATTTAGGGTCTAACACTCATATTTCATCTTCAATGCATCCAAAAAATATATTGCTTTCTTTCTGGGTAGTCAGGAATCAGGATCAAAATCATGTAACTGGAACTGTATAGCAGGAGAATCTCGTCGAACTAGGCTGCAATGTTTTTCATAGCATAAAAAAGGCCAGTGATTTTGGGGCCACAAAACTCCTTCCTAATATTATCTGTTGTTTAGTAAGAAATCCAACCAGGTTTACTAGTTTCTTTGACTTGGACAATAAACCACTTTCTGCTAGTTCAGTCAGTTGGTGATGCCATCCATCCTCAGTCTCTTTTTCAATTCTATATATGTTGTTACCTGTCTCTTTTCACTTACTCCAGTTTGTTTTTTCTCATTCAAACATTGCAGGTATTGCTTCATCAGTTGTTGATTTGACTGATTTCATATCAGCTGCTCAAATTTCAAAGGCAGAAGATGGCTATCTTCCCCTTGAAGAGATGGTATTGTTTGTCCTTCTTGCTGATATTCAATGTTAATTTCTGGACTAAGAATCAGTTTATCTACACATTCCATGTCTGGTAGATTTTGACTGCTGGTACAACTTTTACAGCGTACACGTGTGGAGTGAGTATCCTGAGAAGAGTAAGAGGAAACTTTGTGAATCTTCGTTGCTGAAAAGGAAAAGGATTATGGGACATGGAAACCAGATCATAGGGGAAGATGCTGATGCAATTCATCTCCCAAATCCAATGATTGGGTTTGGGACTCCAGCTGATCTCTGTCAAATCTACCAAAATCTTCCAAAGGCAGCCGCAGGACCTCCTTATTTTTACTATGAGAATGTGGCATTGACACGTAAAGGAGTTTGGAGCACAATATCCCGCTTTTTGTATGACATGAAACCTGAGTTTGTTGTTTTGAAGTATTTATGTGCTGCTGCAAGAAAAAGGGGCCATGTTTACAATCTTCCAATCAAAAACAGATTCCGTCTCGTTCCCCTTCCACCACAAACTATATTTGATGACAAGGAGGTGGTGGCGGCCTACTTGGGATGATCGGACACAGCTAAATTGCTTACAGACTTGCATTGCTAGTGCAACAATTACTGAGAGGATCATGAAGGCTCTTAAAGACTATGATGAAGATGAAATCCCACCTGAAAGTGTCCGTCGCTATGTTATTTATGAATGCTGCAAGTGGAATCTGTTTGGGTAGGAAAGAAAAAGGTGGCCACACTTGAGCCTGATGAAGTAGAAATGCTTGGACCACGCAAGGGGAATAAGCAGGACAGATAGATATAAGTCACTGGGAAATTCATTCCAGTGGTAGAAAGAACTACTTCCATATGCATTGAACATTTCTTTCTTCCTTATTGTTCAGTTCATGTAATGAATGATACTGAATATTTCAGACAGCTCATTTGATTTGTTTTTTTGTTCTGTTCACAACATGATCTGTATATCAACTTCTCAATAATTGAACTGTATGTTTCTACCTTTCTATCAGTTGTCCAAGTATTTTGAAATCACCTTTACTAATGGTTCTTTGGGATTTAGATATTCTTGCTATTAAATTCGCTCATAGGTTCGTTTGCATTTATATTTGGACTAAATTCAGTTCAGTCCCTTGAACTTTAGGGCTAAAATCACTTTGGTCTCTGACTTTTTTTTTTAATCACGATAGTCCCTGCACTTCCAAATTACATCAACTTAGTCCAAAATTTGACTTTGACTCGAAAGATGACGTCATGTGCTGAGTTGGAGCCGACATAGAGACCCACTTTTCAGATTTTAAACACTCAAAGAAGGGCAAAATGGACATTTCTAATTTAAACTAATTTCTAATTTTTTTTCTCTTCATTTTCTCTCTTTTTTTCTCTCTCTCACTCTCCCGATTCGCGCAACCCAAAACCTGATCTACGCTGTGATCTCCGCCCTCCTCTAGTCCTCCTCCTCCTCCCTTCCTCTACACCCGCCTCTCCCACTCCCATTCCCACCACTTCAACTACCGCCACCAAACCCTCATCTCCCAAAACAACGACGTTTCCCTCTCCAACCCCCTCATCTCCGAGGTAATCACCGCCGCCGTCACCACCATCCCCGCCGACGACATACCAGTGGCCACAGCTTCCTCTCGACACCGCTGTCATCCCACTTTGGTTTTCATAGAAGAGCTCCGGTGTAGGAGAATCGAAGCCTGAAAGCTTCTCAGGTTCGCCGGTAAATTTTCCTAATCCGGCCAATTCGTGATGTCTCACCGATAGCCGAAGCTTTCTCTCAACGTCGTGGTCGTCCTTATGGTGTCGGATTGTCCCAAAAATGAAGCATGAGTGAGATTCGAAGGAGATGGTGTAGTGGTTTCACGGTGGGTTTTCTTCCTTTTCTGGCTACCTTTGGTTTCAACTCAGGTATGAAAGTTGGTCAATTCTTAGAGCTTTACCTCTCTGTATACTTGAATTTGAGTTTGGATGAGATTTGAAGAAAGTTAGGTTTTGAGCAGTGGCTGACCACAGTGTAGTTATTGTGCACCGCGGCGGCGGTGGTTGTCGGAGTTGATTTCTGGCCTTGGTTAGTATTCTGGCCTTAGTTACTGGCTTCGTCCCCAACCTGCTCAAGGACCTCCTTGGTGGGAATTTAGTTGACTAGACCTGGATCACTTGGTGGTCTTTGTGTCTGGAAGAGCGGCAGTAGAAGCAAAATGCATCTCCACGGCAGTCCAAGCAGAACATTTTCTTCTTAAATAAGCTCAAAATGCTGCAAAAGTGGGTTATCTGGATAAATGTGATAGTGGTAATGTTGGTGTACAACTATTATTGGCACCCAATGGGAGTTCAAAATTCACAGAAGGGAGTTACTTTTGTTTCAGATAAAATTGCAGAGAGGAAGAGAGTTAGAGAGAGAGAGAGAGAGAGAAGAAAAGAGAGAAAAAATATTTAAAAAATTAGAAATTAGATTAAATTAGAAATGTCCATTTTGCCCTTCTTTAGGTGTTTAAAATCTGAAAAGTGCGTCCCTATGTCGGCTCCAACTCAACACATGACGTTATCTTTCGAGTCAAAGTCAAATTTCAGACTAGGTTGATGTAATTTGGAAGTGCAGGGACCATCGTGATTAAAAAAAAAAAATCAGGCACTAAAGTGATTTTAGCCCTAAAGTTCAAGGGACTAAACTGAATTTAGTCATTTATATTTCCTACAGTTTCACTTTACCACACAGAGTTATATTTGCTTCGGTTTTCACTTCTTGTCTGCTAAAGCATGACAGTTTTTGAGTATATGGGGGCCAAAAGGCCCAGAAGAAAAGAAAACAAAAGACCTCAGACAGTTTTTGAGTAGACTTGTATATTTCGCTGTTTCTATCTAATGAACTTTATATTTGAACAATTTCTATTATAGTAGATTCACTTGTATCGCCTACTCTGCCATTACATTTTACTTATGGGTTCCACTTCTTCACATTGATACAGTGGCTTATCACCCGTCAGTTTTGAAAGATCGATTTCCCAATGGGATCAATGTCCTCTCTCTTTTCTCTGGGATTGGTGGTGCAGAGATAGCTCTTCACCGTCTTGGTATCCTGATGAAGAATGTTGTGTCGGTGGAGATATCAGAGGTTAGCATAAATGTTGTAAGGTGTTGGTGGGAGCAGACAAACCAGAGAGGGTTGCTGATGTGCAAGAGTTGAATGCTGACCGCTTAGAGCATTATATCGGTTCCTTTGGTGGGTTTGATCTAGTGATTGGTGGCAGTACGTCCATGTAACAATCTTGCGGGTAGCAACATGCACCATCGGGATGGGCTTGAGGGTAGAGAAGACCTCTTTTTGTATATTGGATTTGGTCAAGGGTATTATGGCAAGATACAATTGAGTGTATCTATAACAATGAACAGTTGGATCTCTTTGTTTCTGACTATTGATCTTATACTATCCTTTTTTCCAAATGATATAGAAATATGCAAAGTGATTCTTGTTAACTCCTCATTATCCGTGTGCTTTTTCTTTCTTTTTTTGTTCCAATGGTTTTATCATGGGAGACCTGTTAAGCTTATCTTGAATCTCTGTGTTGTGTCCTGCTTCAATTCAGAAACCAACTTGTGCTACATGTTTGAATAGTTTCTACTCCCGGCCAGCCCTCTTGACTGAGAATGCATATGAGGAGCTAGCTCTTCCCTTTTCAGTGGCTATTGTGAGCCATTCAAGGAAAAGAGACTTCTACTATGTATTGAAGGGTAAATATGAAGGTAGTTATACCCTGGGTAATATTAAGAAGTAAAAATCAGATAATTGAAATTTCATTTCAGTAATGTATAATTTATCCAATATGCAAAAAACAAATACCAAGAGGAGTTCCCAACTAGACATAGTATAGTTGAGGAAGGTCGGTATGTAGTATCTAAACAGTGAACTCTATGTTATCTAATGTGCTTCAAATGGGAAGGCATGCATGAACAGCAGAGGGAATACCAGATTGGAACAGCATGCAAGAAAATGACACAACATGCATGGAAGTAATTCCATATACATGATGTTCTGTCTATTCAGACACAACATGCATTTCACCCTTATTAATGTTTGCTCCTTATGTTGTGTCTATAATTGCAGCTCATGTATAGGACTTTTGGAGTCTCAATTTGAGATTTCTTCTTTCTCAGATCCCAGCTTGGAAACTGGGACTTATGGTGGCTTCCTGACAGTTGGCCCTAGTGTTGAGAACTTGTAGCTAGATAGTTTATTTCACTATTCTCTCATTCATCATCGAGACTCTGTGCTGAAAGCAGAGATGCAGCCCAGAAATAGTAGCTGAGGCTCAAGCCTTCGTAGTTTATCATAGTTTTATAGAGATTTTTGGGGCAATCATAAGTGATGTAGGACTAAGCTCCTGCACTTGAAAGAAAAAGCTAGAAAAAGTTTCACTTTGTTTTGCCATTATAAGCTGATGTAATTGCCGGTGTCTCTCAAATTGAACAAACAAAAGGACATAATGTAACGACTACTGTAAGAGGCCATAATAATTTGTACCCAGTTTGGAAAGAATCCTACTGAGTACATAACATGTTCGCCAAATTTTGATCATGAGTGTGAATCACGTCTCTGTTCCCTGCTTTTATGATCTGAATCTCTGTTCCCTCCTACTTTAATCAAATTCCTCACACCTTGACTCCCCCGACCGAAATTACTTCCTTTGTACATATGGTAAAATTGAAGCTATGAATAGCAATTATAGAAAATGGCACTGTTGCGCCTACACACATAGGCTTGTAGGTGTGCCTAGGTTGTCAAGGTTGACATGATTTGCAGCTTTCCAAAATAAATTAACAGGATGGTAAACTGAAAGGAAAGGAAAGGAAAATCAACAACAACAACAGTATGGGGGGAAAAATAAAAAAAAGAAGTATTCAAAGTACACAACAACTTCAACTTCACCTTCATTGCATACTAATGTTTGCACAGAATGACAGATTCTAGTAAATCTTGTTCTCAATCTACCTACGGGATCAAAAAGCCTAGACCATATGTGTGCTCAGTATCTGCTACATACTTTCTGGCGTAAAGAAATTGATCCTAGGAACTCCAAACAGCCATTCTGCAGGTAATGAAGAGGAGCTGATCGATAGTAACAGTTTAAAGACCTTAGCTCGGGGAATCTCTCATATACACTAGTGTTTAGCACTTTCGGATTATTCACCGGCTAGCAGTGTTCATTAGCAAATAGATCAGAGTAGACTTGGACATCTGAGGTTCCTTTTCCAGAACAGCAATCACATCCTTGACAGATATACTACGAGTACTAGCCACCTTTGTTTGAGGCATCATCATAACTTGGCAATTCCTCCCAAACTTTCCGACAGCACTTCCAGCTGTAGACACCAAAGCTTCTACACCGCCCCTTTTCTCCGCTTCTACATTGCCATTCAATGTTCTTCCAGCAGTTGATGTAGCCTTGTGATTTACATCTTTACCTTGACTCTTCTCCTGGGCCAGCTGATCCGCCTTAAGTTGCCATTTCGCCAATATGTCATGTCCTTCAAGAGCAGCAAGGGCAGCAACATTTGCTGCTGCTGTACTTCTCCTCATTTTGTCATCTCCATCGTCATGTTTGTCCTTAACACCCTCAAATCCATTGGTGCTAACGTTAGCTTCTTTAAGCTTCTGATCCAGTTCCCGCAATTCTTCCCTAGCTTTCTTGTTGAGAATCATAATTTCTTGCTTCACATCAGATGTAGAAACAGTGTGGTGTCTCGATTTTTCGCAATCAACCCGCTGCTTCGACTGTCTAATCAAATTGTATATGATCCCCCTCATTCTCTCCTCCACACACATTGACAAGCATCTCTCCACATCTTTGTCTACACCAATTCTCAAACCATACCTCCCCATGATTCCGGCCAACTTTTTCTGCAGGGAATCTTCTGCAAAACCAGCCCTTCTTGGTTTTCTTGAAGCAGAAGTTTTCGAGATGCTTGCTGCTTCTTGGGCCCCGAAAGCAACAGCATGCGCTCTTGCTCTTCCACAAGATTGACTCCACTGACAGAAACGACGTCGCGGAGTTGCTCAATGCCTTCTTGATCTGTGTCGATCTCATCATCAGCTACCTTTTGCTTCTTACTTGGTGGTGGGGAAGCACTACGCTTGTTAGGGTTTTTGACAGGAGGAAACAGAGGGTTTGGGAAGAATGGTGAAAACCCCATTGATGCAGACTGCCCAAGATTTCTATAGGAAATTTGGTTTCTTGAGGCTCGAGTTAAATGGAATGTACTAGAGCTGATTTTGCGAATATATAATTCTAACGAGAAAAGTTTGATGAGCACAAGCAGAAAACTCACCCAAAGCACAGAGGCAAAGCCAAAAACAAGTCCCAAGTCCGAATAGAACTAGAGAAGGTTTTATATACATGTTGAAAAAGGCTGGAGCTCTATTTATTTTCAGGGAAAGAACCAAAAAAAAGGTCAGAATAGAGTACGTAATGATAAAAAAACTCCACTGTTGTAGTGAAAATGGAATTGCAGAGAGAATTGTGTATTATTATTGATAATAGGAGCCCTTTATATAGGGAACAGAGTACAAGAAAGGTAATAGAATCCAAATATAACTAGGAAATCTATAACATTCTCCTATTAAAACACTATGATTCAACCCTAGTTTGTAGAGGCATATATGATGTCGACATCCTTCAACACTCCCCCACTTGGTGATGACGCTTTGATCGTTGCCTCACTAAAAGCCTTGCCAGGTAACAAAAATCCTGTGGGACTAAAATAACCCTGGTCGAAGGACAAAAAGAGCATAACACGTCATTCACTCTTCGAGATCGAACATGTAGACATCATACCTCCCACTGATGTCAATATCTCCCCCTGATTGCAACAATCATGGGAGTTCAGATAACTATCTTAATCCGATTCTCTTCACATGTTTCTCGAAGGTGGATTTTGGTAACGACTTAGTAAATAAGTCCGCTACATTATCCTCTTATCGGATTTGATTCACTTCAATATTTAGAAGTGCTTGTTGTTGCTGATTGTAAAAGAACTTAGGTGATATATGCTTGGTGCTATCGCCCTTGAAGAAACCTAACTTCATTTGCTCAATACAAGCTGCATTATCTTCATAAATGCATGTAGGTTCATCTGTGGTAGACTTCAAACCACAAGTTCCTCAAATATGTCTAATTACAGACCTTAGCCATAAGCATTCTCGCACGGTTTCATGTAGAGCAATAATCTCTGCATAATTTGAGGAAGTAGTAACAAGGGTCTGCTTTGTAGACCTCCAAGATATCGCAGTGCTTCCCATGGTAAAGACATAACCCATTTTGGAGCGACCTTTGTGAGGGTCAGAGAGATACCCTGCATCAGCAAAACCCATTAAGACATCGTTGTCATTTTGATGGAGGGGATGAGGAGGACGTCGGCCACCATGGACAGTGGCGCTGGTGTCAACATTACGGAAGGTGGCATTTTGCCTTGTTGGGTCCGATCCCATACTTCCGTAATTTCTTTTCTCTCTGTAAGGATAAAACAAGCACATATCCATCGTACCTCTCAGGTTTCAAAAGATTGTCTTTACACCAATCCAATGGCATCAAGCACATATCTAGTAACCATCTGGGATGCAGAAAAAGGTTGAGTGGCAGTAGGCCTCAGACGAATGAGCACAGCTGCATGCAATATTGCATATCCCCATGCAGAAACAGGGAGATTGGTGCGCATAACCAATGCTCTAGCAACCCTTTGAAGTCTTTTAATGGCAGCTTCTGCGAGACCATTTTGGGTATGAACATGAGGTATAGGGTGTTCAACCTCAATCCCAATGGACATGCAATAGTCATCAAAAGTTTTTTATGTAAACTCTCCAGCATTGTCAAGGCAAATTGACTTAATAGTATGATCAGGGTGGTGAGCCCTTCACTTTATGACTTGTGCTAGGAGTTTAGCAAATACAGCATTTCTTGTGGATAAAATCATGACATGTGACCAGCGTGTCGATGCATCAACCAACACCATAAAGTATCTAAATGGTCCGCAAGTTGGTTGGATAGGTCCACAAATATCACCTTGGATTCTTTGCAAGAATGGTATATTTTGTTTAGTGTCCTTTGCATAAGATGGTCTTGATCCTAATTTTGCTAAAGAGCAGGCTTTGCAAAATTAAAGATGGGCTTTAGAAGCAACCAAGGAAGAATTTGGTTGTGCCACGAAGTCACAATTGACTTTAGAAGTAGAAAAAGGAATCAAGGAGGCATTAGTGGCATCAATACCACTTTTGGGCCGCATGGGGTAGGCGGCGCCAGCCCTACCTTGGATTGAATTTCGGTTCTGACTTCTTTTCATTTTGAAAAATGGATATCCGTTTGAAGTCTTTAATATACGGATCATCATATCACGACCTGGATGTCCCAAGCGGTCGTCCCAAAGCCTATATGTGTCAGAATCCCATAAGTCATCTCGCATGACATGGTTGGAATCAATGACTCGAATAGTGGTTGCATACAACCCACTAGAGTGACACATAAGTTTCTCTAATACTCGTTTATGTCCGTAGTCATTAGAGGTGATGCAAAGGAACTCTTGTCCATTCTCACAATGTGTTTCCACATGAAAACCATTGGCTCTTATATCTTTAAAACTCAATAGGGTTCTTCCAGCCCTAGGAGTATATAGAGCTTCGGTGACATTAATACTTGTGCCATTTGGCAACATAAATTGAGTTGGTTCTCGACTATGAATCAATTGTGTGGTGCCACTATCAACAAGGCATTCCAATTCTCCAGGAAGCATACTGAAAAAATAATAAAGTTCGGAATTAAAACATGTCCACTACATTGAATAATAATACGATACTTTATTAATAAAAATAGCCAATGATTACATCAAAGTTTCCAAAGTCTAATCCAAAATAAAAATCAAACTGAGACACATTGTAGTCACTCTATTCGTTTGGTAACTCCAATCAAATATGACCAGGAAAGTAGAGAGAGATGTTGGTGGAGCGAGGCTCTCTTAAATACCACTAATCTCAATTGCTTTCCTAGACATCATAATTCATTAGATGCGCCACATGAGAAAGAGTTAGTACAATTGTCATTTATTGACTAAGGCATATTGCCATTACATAGTTCTTGGAAAATAAAAAGGACTATTCTAATCAAAGTCTGCGGTATACTTGTGCACTTCATCTCTAGCTTTGAAGTCCTTTATGGTGAGATTGACATATTCACCATCTTCTTCTTCTGCAAGGTAAACTTCTTGCTCCCTCAGGTCCCTGTATGCCCTGTATCTTGCAACTAGTTGCTCGCTTGCTTTTCATTGTTTGAACCAATGCTCACTTGATCCACATCGATGACACACATCATTGTGGTTGCCTCCCTTCAATTGAGGTGCACGTTGTGGACGTTCTCTAGGAGGGTTGGTACCACCACCACAACCACCTCTCCCAAGTGTGGCATTGCCACCACTTGTATGCTCACCAAACTTGCGGTTTCCTTCCTTGTCAGACCAGTTATATGGACCCATAAGTCCCTTATTCTTAGGGTTCCGCTCCTTGCGCCCTCCTTTAGGTGAATTATAATTCCCCTCATGAATGGTCTTAGTTCCAATGGGCCTTGAATTATAATTCCTCACGAGTATGTTATCATGTTTCTCAGCTACAGATATAATATTGATAAGCTGATGAAACCTCGTGATCTGTCCAGCATTGACCTCGGTACGATATTGCTTTGAGACCACAATTGCTGAAATGGGGAAGGTGGAGAGACTTTTCTCAATTAGTTCTTGCTCTGTGACAGGTTGTCCACAAAATCTCAACATGGATTGTAGGCGAAGAGCTTCTGAATTATATTCAGCAACAGACTTGAAGTCGGCAAAGCGCAGATTGTTCCATTGAACCTTCAAGTCAGGGAGGAGGGAATTTGGACATTGCCAAAGCGCTCTTCTAGTGCTATCCATAGCTCTCTTGCATCTTTGATCGACGTATACTCCAATCTGAGTGCTTTGTCCATATGACGTCGCATCAAAATAACTGCTTGAGCATGCTTAGTAGGTGTTCATGTGAACACAAGATCTGGGCTGGGTGCCTGGATTATGGGTAATATTCCCTTTGAAGTGAGGTGGTTCTCAACATCAGTTACCCAGCTATGGTAATCCGAGCCTGTTGAGTCAAGCATGGGAAATTCGAGTCTTGGTTCATTCGACATCCTGAAAGTAAGAAGAGAAGATATATTAGTTTCGGAGCTAAACTTCCACGAAAACTAAAATAATAAGAGCTATGCTACCAAGAAATCAATTTCCAAGAATATTTGGATTAGACCAAACAATGATGTTTAATATGGTCACAATTTGATGCTTGCGGACGCTCTTAGTCCGAATATTGTGAACACTCTTAGTTCATTGATTACGAACGCTCTTAGTTCGTTTATTATGAACACTCTTAGTTCATTGATTACGAACGCTCTTAGTTCGTTTATTATGAACACTCTTAGTTCATTGATTACGAACGCTCTTAGTTCGTTTAGCGTGAATCCCCACAATTCCGCTTATTAAATAATCGAACCCATGTTCGTACTATACAAATCCTGCAACAAATAAAGGAATTTAAAAGACGAGAAAGTAGGAACCTTAATCACAAAAACTTACTTGATGATTTGGAGCTTGAGAACACGCGAGTGTTAGAACAGCAGCAAGAGGCAGCGGCATCAGCAAGGAGGGTTCGGCAACAGAAGTAGCAGCAGTAGGGTTCGGCAGCAGCAATAGCAGCAAGGTTATGCAGTAGGGACTTGCGGCAGGACTGTAGCACGGGGAGCAGGCTCGGCAGGAGGCTAGCAAGGGCTAGAGCTAGCGTCTAGGGCTTGCGGCTAGGGTTGAAGGCTACGGCAGTTTTTAGGTTTTAGGGTTTTTTTTTCCCCCTTAAGTTAGGGTTAAAACTCGTGCTAATAACGTGTTGTAGTGAAAATGGAATTGCATAGAGAATTGTGTATTATTATTGATAATAGGAGCCCTTTATATAGTGATTTACAGAGTACAAGATAGGTAATAGAATCCGAATATAACTAGGAAATCTAGAACCTTCTCCTATTACAACACTATTGTGGGCCCCGGAAAATTTATCGAGCTTAAATTGAGATAGTTCAACAAATTATTTATTTACGGTCTCGATAAATGTCAAGATGCTCGAGAAAATTTTCAGAAATTTTCATAAAGTGAAATCCTCGATTTAAGGATTGGATGATAAAGTGCACGACATGACGAGTTTGTGGGACTTTTCGGGAGATTTTTCGGATACCCGACCTATTTGTTATGATTTTCCGAAGTTTTGAGATTTTGGAAATCATTTAAGAAAATAGAAAATCAGTGGTGCAATCAAGGCCGTCCATCCAGCCACCTCTTGATCGTGGTCGTCCCTCGTTAATTGGACACATTTATATAGGCCCTTGATCAGTTGGAAGGACCAGAATGATCGAGAGAGAGAGAGAGAGAACCAGAGTTCTCCGACCCGGAATGAGACCGGCGACTGGGCCTGACCGGAAAACGTTTCCCCGACCACTTCTTCGAGGCGGACCACCGGGAAAAGCCTTGTCTCGTCGTCGCCTACATCTCTGCGGTGTCGGATTGTACATGCAACGGCCCGGAACGAAGAATTGACGACTGGAAGCCCGAGCTGCCTCCGGCTAGTTCTGCAGTTCCCGGCGACTCCGGCCACCGTTTGGGCCGCCTGTGGTATGAAACCTCACCTCCTCGTCTTGCTCTACACCCCAGTATGATTACTTTTTCGATTTAATCAACTTTTGACGATTTTGTTTCTGGGTTGTTTCTGCCTCCGTCGTGGTTCCTCGACGCCGGCGACTTTTTCGATACTTCTGGGTTCGCTTGCTACATGAAAGATGATATGCTCTTTGTGCTCTACGTGTTAGTTGCTAGTAGGAAGAATTGACCTTGGTAATACTCTAGTAGCAGAATAAAGGGATGGGCTAGGCTGGGTTCAACTCGCTGCGTTCTTCGTCGGAAAGCAGACCTGTAATTCTGAGGTTCTGTTTTGATTTAGTTGATCACAAGGTGAGTTGTAGTTTGTTGAAGGTTCTGAGAATTTACCTATGTAGTTGGCTTCTGGAAACTTGATTGCATGTGTTTGTATGCTTACCGTGAAATCATGTTTGAGGGAGGTGAATTTGGTTTGTTGTGAATTAAAAAGGAATTGGGGTTAGTTGGAAATCTGGATGAGTTGGTAAACTGATAGTGGGTGTCTAGATTGGGTTGTTGCTTTCTGATTGGAATTAAAGGTGATCAAGCTTGATTGTTAATTGGACATGTGAGGTTGAATTGTACGTGGTGATTTCCTTTTGTTTGACTATTGGTCAAGGAAAATTTCCAGGGTATGCCATGGTATTTTCAATATGGCATAATCATGGTTTTGCTTATTATGGGATCTGTATTTAAATAGAAAGCTAATTATGGTTCAAGTTTAATGTTGGGTGCCCTTAGTAATTTTCAGAGTGCACCTAATTGAAAAGGAAATTGTGTTGATTTGAGAAACATGTTGATGTGGTTATGATTGGTGAAAAATCTAAAAGTGATAAATGATAAAATGTTCGGTAATTTGGGTTAATTATCGAACCTATTACAATTGGTCAAACATGGTCAAATGTGGTCAACCCTTGGTCAACTCCTGGTCAAACCCGGAAAAGCTGGGGATGGACGATATGTTAATCGTTGAGATTTCGCTTAACTGGTCAAAGTTATTAACTATCGAAATGTTGGAATCTAGGACTCCAGTTACCCGAGGAACAGAAGGTTCGCAACTCTCGGAGTACGTGAGAGAACGCATCTGAATCCCAGTTTGTGAGTTTCTTTTATATTTTATTAATGTGATGCATGATAAGTGGTATGGGTTGGTTATGTAAAATGCAATGCATTCTAACCAATCCGTGAGAAAATGTGTGATGGCTTGAGAGGGAAGGGTGGCTCTGACTTCCTTGGGTTCGATCCCCTTAACCTCCGGAGGGTTAGTTACACCGGTCGGACGGTGAGCGATCGCAATGACGACTCGATCCGTGTGTGTAGCTAGGTAGCAGACGCTCTTGCTACGCTTACCTGGTGATAAATTAATTTGAGGTAAGGTCGTGTAGTGGGTCTATGGGACCGGCCATCAGGTAATACTTGGATTTAGCGCCGTATTTATTTAAGCATCATGCATCGGGTTTCAAGTTGAAAAACATTAAAATTTGTCGTTCTTTTAAATATTTGGTTTAAATATGTTTTCATACTGGGCAGCCCAAATATTTGTTTATTGGTTTTGAGTCTATTTCTACAAATAGGAACTTTCCCATTCAAAGAATGGAAACTTTCCTAAACAGAGTTTTATTAAGGAAATAACGCAGAAAATGTAGGGAAAAGCAATTAAAACGTCGCATTAAAATGCTCCTATCGCTTACCTGGTGATAAATTAATTTGAGGTAAGGTCGTGTAGTGGGTCTATGGGACCGGCCATCAGGTAATACTTGGATTTAGCGCCGTATTTATTTAAGCATCATGCATCGGTTTTCAAGTTGAAAAACATTAAAGTTTGTCGTTCTTTTAAATATTTGGTTTAAATATGTTTTCATACTGGGCAGCCCAAATATTTGTTTATTGGTTTTGAGTCGATTTTGAGGTAGAGTTCCTGTTGAGCAGCGAGGACGAAAGCTCACCCCCTACAACAGTATGGATGCAGGTACTGTGCACTGGTGACGGGACAATGGCGGACGGAGCTGGGTGTGCAGAACAAGTTTGGTAAACCACCTTCTGGGCTTTATTCTGATTTCCAGTTCTCGAACTCCGTGTTTCGGAACTTGTGGTTATTTACCATCGTGTCAAAGTTAGTTGAATTCTCTTTCATTGAAATTCATACCTCGTGTGATCCTTATCCAAGTATTGGATGAGTGAAATAGATTTCAGCAACTCAAGTTTTTCACCTCAAAAATATCGATAGCTTCCGCTGTGTGTTGCAAAAAGTTTTCTAACAAAATGCCTAGCGGTCCTCTAGAATGTGAATCAAGCTTTCGGTTTATATTTTAGAGCTCCGTGGCACTGTGACGTGCCCAAGCTGGTGAGGTACGGTTTGGGGGCGTTACAACTATGATTCAACCCTAGTTTGTAGAGGCACACATGATGTCGACATGCATCCTTCAACATCCACTATATTTTCATATTTTAACTTTTGCCCTTTTACTCGTATTTATCCTTTTAACTTTCATCACTTTAATTTTTACTTTTACCTTTTTACTTTTACCGTTACTGTAAATAAAATATATAAAATACACACACGCACACAGATATATATATATATATATATATATATGTGGATTTGATCCAAAGTGGAGTTTTGCTTTGAAATTAAGGAGTGAACTTTAAGTTTTTGGTCAATTTTAGGTCGCATATCCACATCTCAACCGTTCAGTTTTTAGGTACTAGTGTATAGATCAGCTCTGCAAATTTTCAGCCAAATTGATGATCGTTAAGGTATCTAACTCGTTTAAACCAATTGATGAACTGAATCTGTCCAACCTGAACCGTACTAGCTTTAAGGCAATTATCAATGCCTTAACGATCATCAATTTGGCTGAAAATTTGCAGAGATAATCTATACACTAGTAGCTAAAAACTGAACGGTCGAGATGTGGATATGCAACCTAAAAGTGACCCAAAACTCGAAGTTCACTCTGTAATTTCAAAGCGGAACTCTGCTATGGATAAAATCCATATATATATATATATATATGTGTGTATTTTTTTTTTCCTTTATGACGGAGCTTGGTGGGTTCATATCTTGAATTTATGATTTTAAGCATTTATTACTATAGAAAATTCCACACAAGTGATCTTTTGAAACTTTAATTAGTGATAAGGCCACTTAATTTTTCTTGTACACATAAGACCACCTGCTTCCACAAATTAATTCATTCCTGACAATTTTAGCCTCCCATTTAAGAAACCCAATTAATTCCATCAGCCTTACGCCCATACCTCTCTCTCTCTCTCTCTCTAATCACAGTTTCTCTCTCTCCTCGACCACAGATTTTTCATGTCTTTGGTCTCCGCCTCTGATTCCGGCGACCATCGGCACGATGCTCTTTCTCCCCCCATCCGATTACGGCTACCACCGCCTTCGATCTGGTGAGATTCCAATCGACCCAAGCTTTCAAAACCTCGAAACGGAGCCGCCACGCCTGAAGACGACGACGACGACAACGAAGCTCCGATCGGAGCTACCTCACTGGAGTCCAACTCAGATCTCTCCGATTCTCTACTCGTCTCAAAAACCGATACTCGCATTGAGGCTTATGGTTTCTCTGTGAACTCGACCTCGTGCTCATACTTCGGCGGCAAGATTTCGTGCTGGTCAGGCAGATTCTTAGTTGGATCGAAGAGTGAGGTGAGGTCGAGTTTAAAGAAGAGAAGCTTCGGAGAATCCAATCCAAATCCCAGAAGACCCTTCCAGACTTTGGTTATTACTTGCCGCTCCTAAATTTAAACCTTTCTGAGTAGCTATTGTATTGTTTTGAGCTATGGTAAAAGAAATTGGATCTTAATTTTACGTCTCATTGTTCAATTTTGATGTTATGGTATCTATGTTTCTGATGGTGTTTTATTCTAGTTTGTGTTTTTTTATTTTGTGGTTGAATTCTGGCAATAATTGTCTTGACTTACATCATTTCATAAACAGAGCAAGTGAAGCGGTTTTCAATGTTGGTGAGACTAGCTTTCGGAGTTGGTGAGAGTAGTTATCGGTTTTGGTGAAAGTAGCCTTTTGTTGTTGGTGAGAGTAACTTTTGGTAGTGATGATTGTAGCTTTTTGTGGTGATGATAGTAGTTTTTGACGTTGGTGAGAGTAGATTTTGTTGGTTGTGAAAGTAGTTTTTTGCGGTGTTGATAATAGCCTTTTGCGTTGGTGAGAATAGTTTTTGTTGATGGTGACAGTAGTTTTTGATACAGAAGTAGCTCCCTAATGTTAGTGAGAGTAGCTCGTTGGGGTTGGTAACAGTAACTTTTGTTGTTGGTGAGAATAGTTTTTGTTGTTGGTGAGAGAAGCTCTTGCTGTTGGTGAGAGTAGTTTTTTTGTTGCTGGTGAGAGTAGCTTTTGGTCTTGGTGACAGTTAGGGCTCTTAATGGGTCGTGTCGGGTCAAGGTATATGTCGTGTCACAAGAGACAAACCCAAACCCAACCTATTTACTAATCGTGTTGAAAATTTAATTCCACACCCAACCTATTTATTAAACGGGTTATATGTTTCCAACCCGCTTAAGTCATTTAATAAATAGGTTGTGTCTTGTTGGACAAAATGACTCATTTAAGGGTTAACACTGCGACCCATTTAACTCAAAAAATGCATAAATTGATTAAATTCACTAAAAACTCCATAAGACGAAGAATATAAATAATTATATATAATTCATAAATAATTAAATCCAATAATGATGAAGCAAAATATTTCAAATTGTCCAATTCTAGGATCAAATACTCCCAACTTCCAAAATTTCAAGAAGAAGTATAGCATAATCGGGTTATACGGGTTCACTTTGTGTTGGCGGGTTGACCCGCGGTAGACCCGTTTATTAATTGGGTCATGATGGGTTGACTTGCAGCCGACCCGCTTTTTAATCGTGCGGGTTCAACCCGCTTTATTTTGTACCGATTTCGAGTCGTATTATCGGGTCGTGTCGGAATTGATAGTCCTAGTGACAGTAGCTTTTGTTGGTGGGGATAGTAGCTTTTCGTTTTGGGGAGTATAGGTTTTTTGGTAAGGAGTAGCTTTTGTTGTTGGTGATAGTAACTTTTGTAATCTCGCTGGAGGTTGCCGAAAATCTCACCAGAGTACCTTTTGTTGCTAATGACAGTAGCTTTTGTTGCTAGTGATAGTAGCTTTTGTGACATTGTCGGAGGTTGCCGGAAATCTCATTAAAGTAGCTTTTGGTGTTAGTGACAGTAGCTTTTGTGGTCACCAGAGTTCGCCGGAGGCCTGCCGAAGACCCGCTGGAGTTGACCGGAAACCTTGCTAGAGAGGAGAAAGAGAATGACTGTTGACTTTGTACTCTAGTGATATTTATGTAAATATGTTGGTTTTTAATATCCAAAATATAACACCTTTTTTAATCTAATGGCCTTATGGGGGAAAAAACTAGTTGGTGACCTTATGGCTAAAAGAACATTCAAAGATGCACTTATATGTAATTAACCTTTATTACTATTAGAATTCATCCTCTATATTTAAAGGTAAACAGTTAATTTTCATTATTCATAATTTTTATCCTTTTTTTTTTTTGAAATAACGGTTGGTGCAACTGTCCTCAAGCCTTCATTAATGAAACTGCTAAATACAAAGGGGAGGGACATAAAATCTAAACCCCGAACAATTAGTAACGAGAGATAATAATAGGAACTCCCACTAACCCATGTATTCAAACATGCACCAACTAGCAAGGGTTGACATACCAGATAACTGGGCAACTCCATTTGCTTCACAATAGTTACATACCGAAAAGATAAAGCTCATATAAAGCCATAAGACAATAAAATTTGCTTTCCCACTATGCTGTCGACCAGAACTTCTAACGACACTTTGTTTCATGTTGCCACTATGTGATGACCTGAGTGGATATACAACAGCGTCGTAATATTAAGCCAATAGGAGCTCAATACGTTGTGGACGTACCATAGACCTACCAACTTAATACTACATGGCCTTTTGAAATACGAATTTTAGAAAATAGGAGACAAAGAAAACTTTTAAGAAAGGACTTTTGATCAACAACCCAATATTCAAATTAACAAGTCTGGAAATGCTTCAAAATAAAGTGGGCAAGTGCACTGTGACGCCTTAGGGCTTTACATCATAACCGAAATGAAAAGAGTTCAACAGCAACAATGAAACAAAGGGTGAGGCGCGCTCCCAGGTAGGACGACCTCACAGAGTTCAACTGAGCTCAACATTGAAAGAAAAGCGAGTAAATTGATGGAGTACCAAAAGGGAAGAACTTCAAGCAACAGGGACAGCAACACACGGACTCAGCCAACGACCCACTTCTAATCCAGATCTTCCGGAGTGACCTCGTTGTAACCTGAAACGTAGGGGTGAGCATTTTGTCCTTCCTAGCCCAATAGTGGCCGACCCAACCTTAGTTAGGTTTGAAAACTAATAAGTAAAACATAGCTACTAGAATATAGATTGCTCGCATTTGTAAAATCAAGTAAAACAAATGCAAACAAAAACAATCATTGTTGTCCTTTTTCAGGAAATCATATGCAACATGGTTCACATAACTTGGAGTTCTGAGATACTTACCTGCCGGCTAATCTAAAACAATCGGTGATCGACCCGGTTCGTCATCCTTCGAGGACAGGCTAACTACTTTGTAGTCCTTGTGACTACAAGTAGCTAGCGAAAGTGTCCATTTCTTGGCTTTGAGTGTCCTATGACTGGTTCACCGTATGTACTCACCCTTCCTCATCGCACATAGGAGCGTAGCCCCCTCCAGAGGTTCATGGTTATTGACACCGTGGGATACCTAGGAATCAACGTGTCTAGGTCTCATTCACTTTCAGGTCATAAGTACAAACATATACAGTATCTCAACATGCAAGTCTAGCCTTGGATTTCGTAATTAGCAATTATCAGTTATGAAAACACAGATATCACGAGGCATCGACTAATGAACAACAAAAAACGTACTTGCAGGCAACATACTATTATACTAGAGCATTTCACATATATAGAAAAGCCTCTAACAAGGAAGAGATAGCTCACCCTACTTGGAAATGCCTGCGTATTCCACACTCTGGTGCTTTCCGCTTAAGCTTCCTTAACAATCGTGTTTCTGTTGAGCAAAAATTGTAAAAAAAAGGCGCAAAGTGTAAAATGTCACCCAACGTAATTTCACTCGTATTCATTAATAGAATAGAGTTTTAATTATTTCGGGTTCATCCAATTCTAGAAAGAATGTGTCTCTTAGTTACAATCCCTTGTTACAAGGGAAACACCCTTTGATTCCATTTATAAAAATAAAAAAAACCAGTGTGTGGTTGTTTGTTTTTGTGGCTGCAGCCGAATTTTGAAATGGGTTGCCTGCGTACCCGGGAGGGGATCAAGTCACTCGTAGTTCAAGAGTTCCAATGAGCAATGGTGGAACTATATGGGGGCCGGAGTGGGCCCTGGCCGCCCCCCCCAAAAAAAATATTTTGAAAAATGCTGCTAAGCTATTGATTGGCTTGTGTTTTTATCCCAATTAAAAGTAAATTAAACTATAATTTACAATCATGGCCCCCCAAATTGAAGTCTTAACAATAATTACTCCATGTAAACTGATAATTATAATAATTAACTTCATTAGTTGACTTATTTAGCTTATAGAATTATATAAATTATTAATTAAGGCGCATTTAAAGGAGAATATTAATGGATGCTTAATATATGGCATCGAAAATGAAGAAAAAATAATTTTTCGTTTTTGTTATTCAATATTTGTTTGTATTTGAATCTTATAGTAAATATCAATTGTTGAAAAAAAAATTTATCAATATTTTTGGCCCCCCCCCCCCATTGAGAAGTTTCAGGTTCCGCCACTGCCAATGAGTGAATGACCCATTGGAAGGCTTGGATTTTGGGATATGAATTGTGTTTAGGATGCAGTTGCATCTAGATCATTTGATTCCAGATTGCCTACATACCCTTGCGGGATCAAACCACATGTAGTTCCAGCATTTGAGATTTAAATGGGTAGATGACCCATTTATTTTTGGATTTGTGTTTGAGATATTTGTGAGGGTTTAGAGCCCTTGAATTTGCTTTTGGGTAATTTGGGAATGATTTGATTTTTCTGGTGTTTGGGTGAATTTGACTGGTGGAATTTGGGATTTGCTGAATTTGACTAGTGGAGTCAGGGATCCGGTTTGAATTTGTGGTTGCATCTAATAGGTCGCTAGATTGCCTACATACCTTGTGAAGGGATCAAACCATTGTACTTCATGGTGAATTTGACTGGTGGAATTTGAGATTCAGATTGGCTGAATTTGACTGGTGGAGTCAGGGATTCGATTTGAATTTGTGGTTGCATCTAGTGGGTCACTAGATTGCCTACATATCCTGTGAAGGGATCAAACCATTGTAGTTCATACATTGTATATTTGGGATTTTTCTTGGTTTTGTACCAAAAAGGACATTTTTTAGGTTCCGAAGTATTTTTTAACGAAACCAAAGCTAGAGAATTCTGAAATGGAAACACGTAGCGTCATATTTTGCCGAATTCTTCAAATGGGCCGAAATTTTGAGGTGGGCTTTTCTTGTGAGTTATGTTGCTTGGTCTATACCAATCAAGGCTTTTGGGCCCCAAATTTGATATGGGCACCCGTAATGTTGAGTAAACTCCGAGTCGCACATTTTAAATTTCGTTTGGACCTCGGAGAAGTTTTTAGGAGACTTGTCTAATGAAGAAAGCCAAATCTCATGTACGTGACTTAGGTGGCAGCTGATTGGAAGACTGCACTTCATAGATGTTTTTTTTTTTCCTCAGGCCCACGTCAAATTCACTACACGTTTTTTCAAACTCGGCTGAAGCGGTGCCATGTTCCCTTCAATGACATGTTTCGACTTTCGACTCCTTCAGTTAGTAGTGACTAGTGAGTAGCAGCAAGCTCTAGACTTCATGATCTTTACTCTAAAGATGACTTCTTTTTATTCTTAGAGTAAACATATCATCCAACCAAGTAAAGAGCAATTTGGAGTCTTGGTCTGGGAGTGTGCTTTCTCGTTCTTTTTATTTGTAGAACAATAATAGAAATGCCCACAACCTGTTTGATGGAAGGCAAAGACAATCTCTGTAGCATTTTTTTTTTCTGCTAAATTTTGGCAGAGGTAGTCTTGACGATCTTTGTCTCATTGACTTTTGCTTCTTCCTTTCTTGATTCCACGAACAAGGAATAATTGAACCCAGCCTTATATTCTTCTTTAATGGCTTGAGGCATCATATTTCAAGAGTCCAGAACCTCTTGACAACAAGCCAATATCGATTTGGCTTATGCATAAGTCTACACATTGTCTGCAGCACCACCGCTACAAGGAGCTAAGAAAAGCTCTTATCTTTACTCATCTTTTAGCAAATAGAAGCTTTTGTCACTTGTCAATTGCTTCTGGTTTCACCCTTTGCCGCAACACACTTATTGAACAAAACTCATGCCTTTATATGTTAGTTTTACCCATTTGTCTCATTCACCTTGATTAGACTTTCATGTTTAAGCTGGAAAGTCACCGCGAAACTTCTTTTCTATGGCGGCAAGTTCAAGCCTTTGGCTTTGTTGTCTTGTGCGTGTATTAATTATATCTCCATGTGTGGTCTACAATACCATGATCGCAAAGTAAGCAAACAAAAGCTTTAATCTTTCATCATATTATTTAGTAAGACAAAGGCTTTTGTTCATCGTCCATTAAGTGTTCTCAGTTTCTTTACTCTCTGTTTCATCTTTGTAGCGACACTTCTTGTTGGTTCTCGATAACTTTAAAATTTTTTTTTTTAATTCATTTGTTGCACTTTGGTTGGAATCAGGCATATGAGGCTGGAGCAAATTTGGAGCCAAGCATCTTTGATGCGTTGCTGGAAACTTGAGAGAGTAAGCATCATGCTATTGTAACTTGAGAGAGAGCAAGAACGCCACTAGAATTTTAAGAGAACAAGGACTGCATCGTTAGTATTTGGAGGGCCAACAAGAGACAACAGGGATTTGAAAGAGCAAAGGCCTGCATCTCTGGGATTGATTTAAGAGAGCAAAGCCTGCTGCCCGGATTTGAAGATGATATGGTACCCGAAGGCACCACCGGAGCTTGACGAAGACCTAGTACTTGAAGGCACCGGACGGAGCTCGAGGAAGATATCGGCACTCTAAGGCACGCCGTGTCGGAGCTTTAGGATGATACGACACCCTAAGGCACGCTGTGCGGGAGCTCGACGACAATATCAGCACCCTAGGGCACGCCGTGTCTGAGCATAACAGCAAAGGAAAAGATGTAGATCGGTGAAAGCCTTACCCTTTTCTTTCTTGCTTTCTTCCTCTCCTCGGCTGCTGTCCTCTGCTTCTTCACGATCCTCTCCTTGTTGCCGTAGAGTAAACTCTTTATATATAGACAACTTTTGTTTGCCAAGATGACGTGATAGTGATGGAGTTGGACTCAAACATATTGTCATCAAGGCTGAGAGTTTGTGATTAATTTGGAATCAGTAACTCCACCTCTTTTAACAAAGCTAGGGTAACCCAATAGTAGATAGACTTCTGGAAGAAGCGTGCCTCTTTTACTCTTTTTCCTTTACCGAAAATATTTTTCTTTATGGGCTTTTGAATTTTTTTCGGTTTCAACAATTTCCTAAACCATTACTTAGTTTGTAAGTAATTATCCAGGTAAACATAATGACAAACTCTAAGTAATCGCGCATACTAAATCCATTTTTAAGGCCATTTATTATTTTTTTCAACTTTTACCAATTTGGGAAACAAATCCTTTCTTAAAAAGGAAAACGTCATTATCGCTCCATTAAACTGTAACCAATCCGAGCGACCAAAGTCGAGTCAACCCTCTAGTTTTACGAGGTCGGTCAACCTTTAGAGTTGACTTTTGACATGTGACTTTGACTTTTGATTTTTGACCGAGTGTCCCTTTATTTACCATTATTTCTTATTTATTAAAAATAAATAAGTAAATAATTATAAATAAAGTTTTACTTCTACTTTTACCCATTTACTCCTCCTTTTTCATATTTTGACTTTTACCTTAATTTTTACCTCCTCACTTTCACTTTTACCTTTTTACCGAATTTACATTTACTTTCACCTTCTTCACTTTTTACCACTTTACTTATTTAATCCAACTTTTACTTATTTCTTTATTTTCTTTTTCTTCGAAAAACAAAGACTTTAATTTCTTTTCTTCTTCCTTTTCTTTTTCTTTGGATCTAAATTTACACATCAAAACCACCAAATCTTCAACACCAATTTCCAATACTTTGAAAATTAAACCAAAAAATTCCTACTAATTAAACCCTCCTCAAATATCCAATTTTCACAATTTTCCACCAACAAAAATAGCAAATAGCTCAACAAAATCAAAATCAACAAAACAAAATTTAAAAATTCAAAGGGTTTGTCCAAAACCCATTCCTTATCCTTTCTTCTTCAAAACTCACGGCCTTTTCCTCCTCCTTGGCTTTCTTCACCTACAAATCCGTCCAAAATCAACATCACAACCAAAAACTCGAAACAAGGTTACATGGGATAGATCCTTACCACAAATCCTTGCCAAACCCGTAGCCTAGCCTCTTGGTTTAAGGGAAAATCGGGTTCATGCACCAAAATCACAAATCAAAATAAAAAACTCAAACTTGGGTTGAAATAAGAATAGATCGGATGAATAGAGGTTAGATTAGGAGGAAGATTACCTTGATTGAACTTAGAATGAAGAAATCACAAAAATCCCTAAATTGGTTTCAGGTTCTAGGGTTTTTGGAGGATTGAATGGCCAAATCTCATAATTTTGGTTGGAGAAATGGGTAGAGGGAATGAAGAGGAGAAAATCTGGAAATTTGGTGTGGATTGGCGTTCCGGAGGCGGCGTCAGACGGCGCCCAGAGGGAGAGGGAGTCGGATGAGAAAGAGGGAGAGCTGGAGAGAGAGAGAGAGAGAGAGAGAGAGAGAAAGGAAAGTGAGAAGATGAGGCTTGGTGGCTAAGGTTTGATGTTATAAGCCTTTAAATACCTCACCCTATATTTAATTGTGAAAAGTCTAATTTACCATTCCTTTTGGATTAATGATGCGGCTGAAATAGCCTCACAATTTAACCCAAGCTCTGTATAAACAATAATGGCTTCCATAATCATTGACTACTTGTTCTTGATTTTGAGATTGAATGGGGACTTATTTGCTAAGTGTGTGGTTGAGTTGGGGTTCAAATTGAAGGCTTGCCAAATCCATATTTATAATTTTATACAAGTTGAAACGATAATCGGAGAAAAACATGATATTGAATTGGGTTTAGTGAGCTCAGTGCTTCCTGGGTCTGATGATGCGGCTGAAATAGCTTCACAATTTAACCCTGCAAAATGTAGTTGTCAGTATAGAATAAGCAGGGATCGTTCAGTCTGGGGATTGTAGGGTACACCTACACAAAAGGTCAATTAACAAATAAAAGAATAAAATGGGGGTTTTGAAATTTGGTTCCTAATCTACTTAAAATAAAAACGAAACAAATAAAATTATCTACAATGATCGACTTCTTCACACTTAAATCAGAATTTTTCAAACCATATCAACATGGAAAAAATTGTTTCAATCTATACAACCTAGAATCGTGCCAACACTAAATATCAGAAATGAATTCGAAGTACAAGTCTGAAGAGATCGAGTACCACTTTAATTCTTCTTTTTAATCTCCTAAGTTAGGAAAAGTCCATAACTTAAAATATTTCATATAAAACATTATATTAATACTGAAGAGCATCCGTCAACATTAAATATGAATCATTAAGTGCAATTAGAATTCTGAATTCAAACATGTATGCATCCATAAGAAGTTACAAACGCACGAAACATGTAGCATATAATCTCGACCTTTGTACATAGCCTTTACCACTTCAATTAATGCCCTAAAATGATTAGGTGAATTAGAACACAAATTTGGCTTTATTAACCTGCAGATTAACATCATTGTTCAACCAAAATCACATGCTTAAAGATATAAAAGGATGGCACGAAATCAGATTGCAAAGATATCATAAACAACTCAAGAACATAAAGAAATGAATTTGAAAATTACTAACATAAACTCGTTCTTAACAAAAATCCAACTCCAATAACAAAGTTCATAATCAAAATCTGAAATTCAATACTAAAGAGTACGAAAACAGAAATAAAGGCCATGGATTACACTTTTTGATCTTCAAGGAAGCTTGAAGAACGTCAAGAAAACACAAGCTAGGCCTTCAAGAACACGAACAGCCTTGGAGAAGTCCTAAAGCTCTTCACGACTAAAGGCTTTTTCTGAATTTTGGAGAGGGTTTTGGAGAGAAGAGAGCTAGGCTAATGAACTAAATTTTGCGTGAAGAAGTGATGGTTTTGGCTTCAAGAATTGCTGCTATGTATAGTGGAATCCTCTTCTCTTGTGATGCAATCATGGCCAATCATCTAGAGGTGATTCCTCCTCCAAATTTCCTTGATTTTCTCTTGACAGAGTCTTGAATTTTCTGATCTCTTTTCCCCTTAATGACTGATGGTATATTTCTTGGATAGTGACCAGATACCTCCCTTATTCCTCTACTTTGAATTGCACTAATTTCTTCTTCCAAGAATTATGCACACAATGAACTCTTATAATCAAGAAAAATCAGAATTTAATTAGAGCTATAATCAATAGGAAATAAGATATTTAGGAATAAATTTTGACTATAAACACTCCCCTTTTTATCTCCCCTTTAATTCCTCCTTATTTTTGTGCTTCATCTTATCCTTCAAGCTTCCTTGATTTCATCACTCAAGAGTTCTCAATGGGACGGACTCTCTTTAAAAAATACATATTAAAAATGTCACACTTTGTGCTCTTATCAATTAATCAACTCGAAGAAATAAATTCCACAGTAGCTAAGCTTGAAGTCAAGCCAGATTATTTGAAAGAAAAACAATATCTATCTGATGTTGAAAAGAAGTTCGTAAGTACTGAGAATCTTGCTAATTGCATCCATCAGCAAGCAATTAATTTAAGAACCACTCAAGAAAACTTGAGAAAACTTTTAGAAACTCTCATATCTAGGATACGATTAATCAAAGAGTGGATCTAAAAGTAACACATGTAGATGAAAAAGCATTAAGCTTTTATCATCCTACCAAAAACTTGCTGAAAATGTAGAAACTATAATTTCCACTACAGCTTCTGCTATTTATAGTCTATGAGAAACTATATCTTCATTGTTGTCAATCATAATTTCACCATTAATGGGAGACAGATTAAACCCAATAACGGAGCCACGTGAATCTCTCTCTGCATGCAATAAGACACATTCTTCTTCATCCATTTCATCTCCAACAACTAATGCTCCATCTAGCAAGCCGACTTTATTTAAAACTGACGCTCTAAGCCTCAATGCATTTCTTTTACTTATTTTCTTTCACAAAGGAGCAAAAACCACTTGCTAAATCACATCATGGTGATTAACCAATTTGAGTCGCACTAAATTCCTGGATGATGATTTGTATGGGACTCAAGTACTGAATTTGAGAGACTCCATTTTGAAACGGTTGAGAAAAGTTCAAAGAGATAGGAGGGGGTCTAGTAAGGAAAGAGACTTTGAGTCTCACATAAAAAAAGTAAGGTATCTATAAATAACCTTTGAAATTGAAAAAGGAAAGAAAACCAAAGAAATTTAGAAGTCACACGAAACAAACAACTCCTGGACTTACATTTTGATCAATTGCAAGTAGTACCTAAACTTTTTGATTTCATCCTAAATAGTGACAATGACAAACCTCCATCTATTTGCCCATTTTGCCACCAAAAGTTGGGATAATATCTGTTTCTCTAAGGTCACTTTGACAAACTATCAGTCAAAATTTTTGGGTACTATTTTTAGACCTATTTTTAAAATACATACATATAAGGCATGTTTGTTTCACAAGACTCTTATGCCCCACCTTAATTTCTATAACAGTCTAGAACTCCTCTAACCTGACTTATGCTATACTAGTACCTGACTCATGTTTGGTACTGTGTAAGACTAAAGAGTAGAACAATCACAATAGTGATATCCAATGTTTGATGATTTACTGGACTAAATTATGCAATGCAAGCCTGATTCGATATTTATTACATGCTCTGCTTCTTTTGTTCTGAATTTTCATCACTATCTTCCATTTTCTAAAAAAATGAATGTGACATGGTCAAATAAACAACCATTAATTGTTAAAAGGACTATGTCATATGAGTCATGCATGCATAACGCAGCAAACAATGCCTCTGGTTAACATTTTGTTATATGGCAAATTCTCACCAAGATTTTCAAATACCCTACCAAGAGTCATTGCCTTATAAAAAATGTTTGAGCCATGTGAATCATGTAGGCATAATGCTATTCTCTAAATCAATAGCACATGATACAATTCCAAAATCTAGAGCATTCGATCTTTTGCATATTAAAAAGTGATAATGAGATTTGCGTAGAAAAAGAAGTAATAATAGCTCTGTAAGGCAAAGAAGAAATAATATTTGATAAGTTCATCATCTTATAAAACCAAACGAGCACAAGAAGACCCGTCCAGCGACGACTTCGAGGCGACGCGCTGCCGGACGGAGCAGAAGATGTAGATGACGGTTGTGCCCTAAAGAGAAAACCTAGAGAGCAGCATCTTATTTTTGTAATGTTTGGTATAAAAGCATTATCTTCTTCATTGCCCACAGTTGTTAACTCACTAATCTTTTGACATAGATTGAAATAGACGACTACTGAAACTGAAAGAGAAAACTACCTATGTACGAAGGTGTTAGCTCAATTGTTAGAGCACCCACTACCTATGTACGAAGTCATGGGTTCGAGTCACCATGGGGGTAGGAGTGAAATCCTTTGATCCTCTTTTATTCATAGAATAAGAAAAAAAGAAAAAAAAAACTGAAAGAAAAAACTAAATGAGAGATTCCATAAAAAAAAAAACAAAAACAAAAACAATCTTTTGATATGGATTTTGTTAGGAAACTTGAATATTTTTTAATCGTTTTATTGGTATAAATCCAAATGAGAGATTTCGTTAGATGGATATGTCATAAAAGAATATTTCTAAAAATAGAAATGAGTTAAATAAGTAAATTTAATATGGACAAAATATTGTTTACTGTCGACGTTTCAGTCTCTGACATTTCAATTTCACCTAAAAACTCCCTAAACTCTCTAATTTCACCCAATTGATCCTTGCTGTCAATTCTCCGTCAAAATCTCTGTTAAATTGCTGACGTGGCATCCCTTACACGCCGAAATATCTATTATACCCTCACTTTTTTCTTTTCTTTTATATTTATTTTTTGGGAGTTTCTATTCATACCTCCAAAATTGGTATTTGTACCTCTTTTTTTTTTCAAATTATAGTTGACTTTGTCAACTCATACGAAATTACCAAAAAGGACACAAAAGAGGGAAAAAAAACATTTATAATTTTTTTTAACCCCACCCCACCCCTCCCCTCCCATGATGTCAGTGAGGTCTGAAACTATGACATTCACGATATCGGTTATCCTAGATAACCAATAGGTCACAGCTCACAGACAAAAAAAAAAAAAAAGTCTCTTCTTACCTTTACAAACAGTATGTTTCAATGAGCCAATTTGCAAAATTCTAAGCTGTGCATTGCCTATTATATTGCTGCTTGCGCTTTTTTTCCAACTTAAAGCAATTAGTAAATATGTGTCTCTCTCCAAGCTAAGGACATTATGTTGGACCGGCTTTGGAACACCATGACCACTTTCAGTACGGGCATTTGTACCGATTGTACGTAAATCATAATTAGGTGATCAAAACTTTGTATCAAAAAACTCAGTTTAATTAAAAATTTTGAGAATTGGGAGTAGTATCTAAACATCTCAGATAGCAGTATACCAATGTGCTTCTATATTCAATTGATTTAATGAAAAATACTGTATTGGCTACCAACTGGAGAATTTTTTTTTTTTTTGTAGCTTAATTGTATGAAGGGTAAAATAGGATTGTGAAATATTCAAAAATTGAATGAGGTTCGACTACTAATTTTGGAGGTATGAATAAAACGTAAAAGAAGAAGTTTTTATTGAATTTATTGGACTATAGACGTTGTGGGAAAATTAGGGAGGTCTAGATAGCAAATTGGTTATCTATAAAAGCAAATTGGTTACAAATGGCAGCCTCACAGCTGCCATTTGTAATTTGTATGCTTGTATGGAAAAGAAGAACAAAGAAGAGAGGAACTTTTGCTGGAATTATATTCTTCCAATTTCAGTTGTGGTCATTACCAATGAAAAAAAGAAAGTTATGAACTACAATATATGCCATTACAAAAATTAATCCCCCAAAGGCAAAGGGGCTTTTTTTTTGGTAGCTTAATTGTATGAAGGGTAAAATAGGATTGTGAAATCTTCAAAAATTGAATGAGGTTCGACTACTAATTTTGGAGGTATGAATAAAACGTAAAAGAAGAAGTTTTTATTGATTTTATTGGACTATAGGCGTTGTGGGAAAATTAGGGAGGTCTAGATAGCAAATTTGTTATCTATAAAAGTAAGTTGGATGTCTATTAAGTTGGGAGGTCTAAATGCCAACTTTGGAGGTATGAATAGAAGCTCCCTTATTTTTTTCTCTTTTTTTCTTTTTACCTATTCTTCTTCCAGCTCTCTCCTCCTCTGTTTATATCTGTCTTCTTCTTCCAAAAATGAACCCAGCTCTCTCTCCATCTCCAGACCTTCAATAAAAAAGAGAAAGATTCAAAACTCAAAAAAACAAAAAAGGTAGAGAGAGCAGAGGAGAGAAGAGGTCAGACTATCTTTCTTCAACATGATCAGCCTCCATTAACTTCTCATATATTTCCACATTTGCCTCTCCAGATCCTCCATTGTTTTTATAGCCCAACTTTTCATAGCTGCTAATCCACAACCCAGAAAATCATAAGAATCAAAACCACTATAAGCCAGAACATATAATCCACAATTAAGAAAATCATGAGAATCAAATTCAAAGTCGAAAACATACTATATGGACACAAAAGTCAAAATGGGTATTCACCCAACTAAGAAATAACATCAAATCTGCAAAGGGGTGATACCTTTCTTCTCAGATGATCACGACCCGATCTTCAGAGCCTAGAAAGCCCAAGACTTTGAGAACATCTTTGGCGGCGCGACCACTTTTTCCAGCAATTGCTCCGCCTCCGAAGCTTTCAACTTGGATTCCATGTCCGGTGGGCCCACTGATTCCGCCTCCAAGGTCATCGATTTCGACCCAATTTTTTATGATGCCAGACGGCGACACCATGCTAGCAAATCCCACCTTTGCAACTCTCGTGGACATCACCACCACCATCGGCATCATCAATGGAAACTGCGTACTTGGCTTTACGAGACACATCCCACATCAGCGTCAGAACTAGGATAAGGCAAACCACAACGGTGGAGGCAATCAACACAAACCCGCCGCTGAAGCTCCGACCAGACACAACCCCGTAGGCCTTGATCCCGGTGATGACTGCCACGTAGATCGTCGTCAAGTTCCCCACCACTGCGTCAGAAACCGCCATTTGGTTTGAGAAAGCAGAACAAAATACAGAACACAGATCGATGATTTGTTACCTGGGTTTGGATTCCTTTACATGATGATTTTTCGGTTTTGGCCAGTACTAGTGTGGAGGTTGAATTGCGATTGAAAACTAATCTCTCATTAAAAATTAAAAAATAATAATAATAAAAAACTAATCTTTTGGCATGGATTTTGTTAGAAAACTTAAATATATTTTAATCATTTTATTGGTATAAATCCAAATGAGAGATTTCGTTAGATGGATATGTCATAAAAGAAATGAGTTACACATGTAAATTTAATATTTAAATTAAAATGTATGGCGTAATGAGCAATGATAAACAAAGAAAATAATAGGATAAAAATAACCGCACCTTTCAGAGAATCTCATAATATTTTTTTTCTAAATTAAATTATAACTTTTCCAAATTGAGGGGCTCCATCAGTAAATTCTGCAAATTGTCACTGTTGCTGTTTGTTCCATTTCATGTTTCCTTTGTTCAAACTCTGTTTAGGCCGTGGCTCTCTTCTCAACTTCACTTCACCTCACCAAATTCAAAACAAAAACCCTTTCGGAAAGGTCTGTTCTTCTCCTTCTATGTCTTTACAGTTGAGTCAACTTCTCCTCCATGGTTAAATGTTAATGATTCTTTGTATTTTCTCTCTTCTGGGTTCTCTCAGTTCTCTGGGCTTCCATTTCCGAATGTTTATCTGAATCAACTAAGAAAATTCAATTGCTTTGAGATTCTGGGCTAATCTAATCTCGGCTCTTAAAAGCGGTGAAAGTCTGAATCTTTTCAGCTTAGAAAGAGGTAGAGTTTTCAATTTAATAACTTTTCATTTTCTTCATGCATATTTAGGTTGCAAGCTTCAGAAAACTATGATCTTGCATGTATGTGCTTGATTGAAAAAGGTATGCTTTCTTTTCATTTAATTTTAGGATAGTCTGATTATTATATAATATGTGAAGCTTAAAATGGCATATGCTCCAATGCTATTGTAGATGACTGTGTCGTAACAATTACCATATACAGTTGGTTTATGGCTTGGAAATCATAATCGATTAGTCAATAGAAAGCTTTAAGATGAACTTAAGTTACCAACATAGTTGAGTAGGCAAAAAGTATGAAATCATAGTACATTAGGATTATGCGGCGAATGTTTTGGATTGTTATTTGAATTTGAATCTGTGCATAGGCTTTTCGTCTACTAGCAATACCGAAGATTAGGGGGAGGAAAATTGATTTAGGGATGTTGTTTTTTTTTTTTCCCTCGTAATGACAATTGAATATGTTTGTTGCTCATTGTGTATCAGGGAGTAGTAGTTCTTTTTTCCAGATTGAAGTGGGATGGATATAAACAAAGAAACCAAGAAGCATGCTTCGTCAGACTCCCTTTTACAGTGGGGACAATGGAAACTGCTTGATTCTATCCTCCCAACCAGTGGTTTTGCTCATTCCTTTGGTCTTGAGGCTGCAAACCAACCTCAGATGGTCTCGGGTCCTGAAGATCGATCTTCAACCTTTCGTAATTCATCTGTTAGAGAATACTGCAACCTTACTCCTTCCTTTTGTGTATTCTACTACAATATCACCTGATTTGGAGACCTTGCGGAAACATGACAAGATGTTGGACGTAATGCTAACTAATAAAGTGGGTAGAAAGGCATCAATAGCCCAAGGGTCTGCACTCGTGAGAGTGGCTGCAGCAGTGTATTCAGAAATACAGTCTCTTAAATCCATGAGGGAAACTTCTTTAAGTAATGGAGTTGTTTCTTTTCACCGTGCTCCTATTTTTGGGCTTGTATGTGGATTTCTTGAGTTGGATAGCAGTACTTCTCAAAGAGCTTTCATGTTTATCACAATGAGAGATGTTATTTCTGCTGCAACAAGGCTGAATTTGGTCTGCAACATCATATTGCTCCTATCTCTGAAGCCATACTGAATCAATGGAAGGACTGTCCAGTTGAGGAAGCATGCCAAACTGTTTCTTTGCTTGATATCGTGCAGGGTTGTCATAGCTACCTGTTTTCTAGACTGTTCTGTTCTTGAAGGCCCAAATAGACACATCGACTGGTGGAGCCTGCCTGAAATTTTCATATACAATGTAAGCCCTGAAAATTTGGTCATATTGGAAACGCTGGATGAACTCTCTAGGTTTGTATAATTTTGTACATAGCTGACTCAACTGTTCTGCCATCTTAGAAGATCGTGTTCCAAAAGTAGTACCATAAAGCAATTTTTGCGCCTGTTCTCTTTGAGGATTAAAGAATAAAAGAGTGACACTCCAGCACAAATGTGGTTAGTCTTGTAATTGGTTTAATTATTGGATATTGGATAAAATTTCAGTGATGTCCTATACTTATTTACATATACATTGAGTAGTGCTTATTTACTGTTCACTATGTATAATTTCTTCTACAGGTAAACTAGGAATTTTGTTCCTTTCTTTTACTTTATGGCATATGGGGGGTTTGAGATCATATAGGCTGAATTTTATGGCATGTAAATATATCTGATCACGCTAGTTGTTGAGTGATGCTATAGGTATATTATTATGTAAATCTATGCAATTGGAGTAGGGATAAAATGGTAGTAGGATACTTCTTTTAACCGTAATGGTTCAGTCACTGGTCTTATTATTACAATAGTAAAGCTTTGGACGTCAATGAGCAATTTTCCTGTTAACTGGAATAGGGAAGCCTGTTACTCGTTTTCTTAATCTCTATCTGTCATATCATATTAGGTCGTCATGGGGAATCTGTTAGCTTAAACTGTTCTATTGTTTGATTTCAGATTAATTGTTTCCCTTATATCTAAGTCATGACTCTTGGATGTTGTTCAAATTTGTTTCAGAGCCACGCGTTTAGAAGTTTGTACTGTTTTATGTTTGATCATATGGAGGTGGGGAAAAAACTCAAATTGACGGGCTTCTTATTTGGTTAGAATAGGGTCTGCCTTTTTTTTTCAGGAGATTGATAGTGTTTAGACACGCCATTAAGAAGGTAATAGGAAAAAGAAAAAGCCTGTTGTCAAACTTGGATCTAATAAGCATAGCTCAATTTATGAATTCTTTGAAAGTAAAGAGTACCTTTTTCTGTATTATTTTGGTTCATATCATGGCACAACTTGTGGAAATTACTAGCTAAGAATTTGCCACTAGTTCCTTATCCTTTATCAATCTGCTCCAAGTTTTGATTTAGTAATTAGTTGCATGCAACATGGCCTTGTCTGTGCATAGGTTTGAGAGAATTTTTCAGTTGGACATAATACATTGATGAAATGATACCTCCCTCCCTCCCTCCCTCCCTCACTATTAATATTCAGGTGTGAAAAGGAAACTGCTCTAGGTAGTGACACCAAAACCAAAGGGGATATCCCTTCGAATCCCTACCTGTTCTAGCAGCCCATATCTGTTGAGACTTACTTTTAAATAATCGATATTTTAACAAACTCAAATCTAAAGCATAGATTGTTTACTTTGTATACTGTTATTTACTGTTGACTAAAACCAAAACAGAGTATCGAGTGGAGTGAATGAGTAAAACTAAAGTGAAATTCAGTGGGTCTGCTAATGTACACATCCAAAAGCAGAGCAGCACAGCAGCACATTCATATATGTATTTCAAATATTTGGAAGGCATGTGACGGAAGGACGGACGATCCAAGACTACTGAAACAAAGCTTTGCCTCATAGGCAAGCCGCTGAGCTACATGGGCCGCGTTACATGCATTGTGGCTGCTGAACGGCACTGGATTCAACAGTGCCATCATCGTCATCATCTTCTCATCGTAATCCATGCAAATCTGAAGTATTTCTATGTTTTAGATGGGAAGACACTCGCAACAACTTTGTGAGACATCTATATGCTGCGTTAGATCAGAATGGAATTGTCACTTTTACAGATGACAAGAGGCTTCAGAAGGGAAAGTCCATTTCTGCAGAACTTCTAAATGCTATAGGGGATTGAAAAGTTCCTTGTTATTCTTTTTTTCAAACTATGCTTCTTCATCATGGTCCTTGGATGAGATTTTGACAACTATGCAATGCAGACAAGACATGGGGTAAGTTGGCCTTCCAGTCTTTTATCAGCTGCAGCCATCCGTCATTCGGAAGAACTTTATAAGGCACCAGAAATAGGGCAATTTTTGCAGGAGTTTACTGAGCATGAAGAAGTTAATTTGAATAATGGGGACAAAGTTCCTAAAATGGAGCTATGGTTTGACAAACTTGTCTTTCTGGCTTTGTTTGTGGACTTGCATACATTACACTACTCTGTTTTTTGATCCATTTATATTGTAAAACATAGACTCAGCAATAATAATTCTTGGTGATGAAGAGACAAATCAAGTGCGGCTGTTGTAGAATTAGAGTTGTCTTAGCCTGGATTCAATGGGACTTTTAACAGTGCAATTGATATATAACTCGGTATTTTATAGTTCACGGTTTATTGTTTTCAGGGATGAAACCAATGTCATCAAAAGTATCTGCTGCAACAATGCTCAATTTGGTTGGACCCCTTGATGCTGCAACAATGCTCAATTTTCACGGTTCTGTCAAAATTGTCATTTTGGTTGGTTCCAAATGAGATGGAAATATAAAATGGTCAGAAAGATATATTCAAAGTAGAATGTTTTAGCTTGAAGGTGGAATCAAGTCCGGCCATTGACCAGAAACAGGCGGCTATACTACCAAGGAGATGTCAACCTCTTCTCGTCGTCGATGGCGATACGATGTGTTTCTAAGTTTCAGGGGGGCAGATACGCGCAATACTTTTACCGATCATCTGTATTCTGCACTAAATCAGAAAGGAATTCTCACCTTTCGGGATGACCCAGAGCTTGGGAAAGGAAAATCCCTAAGGCCTGAACTTTTAGCTGCAATTGAGGAGTCTAGATTTGCGATTGTCATTCTCTCACGGAGCTATGCTTCTTCGTCATGGTGTTTGGATGAACTTGTCAAGATTATTCAATGCATGAAAGAGATGGGCCAACAAGTCCTGCCCGTCTTCTACAGGGTGGATCCTTCTGATGTGCGGCACCAAAGGGGAAGTTTTGAGCTCAAATGGGAACCCCAAGTAGAAGTAAGGGAACATGTAGAAGTTTATGGGAAGAATGAGGACAGACTAAATGCGTGGAGAGCTGCTTTGACAGAGGTGGCCAATCTTTCTGGCTGGGTTTACAAGAGTTATTCGTAAGTCTCCTTCCTCCATACTACTCACATATTAAGGTATTTCCTTGCTAATATAGATATTCAATCTGTTGTGCGGAAGCGTAACAAATACAATATTAATATAGAACTAGATGAGCAACCAAACAACGAAAAAGAAAGCAAAATACAAAAACACAAGGATTTATAGTGGTTCAATCTGTCAATGTGATTGAGTTGCGTCCACTTTCAGAGCCGACGATAAATTCCACTATAATCAAATTGGAGAGAATACAATTAGATAAGATTTGAAAAATAGCTAGGCGCTAGTTGGGCGGTGGCCACGGGACGTCGGGACTAGCGCCCAAGGGTCTAGGGGGTTTTGTATTTTTTTAATTTTATAACTTTTATTTATATAATGAAAGATATATAAAGACGAAAAGAGTAATAAAATTGCATCTAGAATATTCAAATTGGGTCCTCAGAAAGCAAAATAAAGAGAGAATGTTAAGAAAAAAGCATACAAATATATATATATATATATATATAAAATAAATAAAAAAAACACCCAGTGCAGCGCCTACTGCCTAGGCTGCCTAGGCACTTGCCTAAAATCCAAACGCTCAAAGTCACCGATTCTTCATTAGTCGAGGCGAAGAGGCACCGCCCAGTGCCTAGGTGGCCTGGGCGGCCGAGTTTTAGAACATTGGAATTAGAGTAGAGAAATAAAACTCTCTACCCAAAACCCCAATACAATTAGGTTAATTGTCTCAATCTCTCACCCCATGTATTCAGATTCTGTACTCGACAAAGCAAATGTAGATTGCAAATTCAACTTCCAATTCACCGGTCCACCAGCAAAAGTAAACACATAAGCTATAGTAGATCGACACTAATCCAAATCACTTGTGAAATCAGTGTCCACATATCCAACAACACACTTACTCGTCTTATCCTATTGAAAAACCAATCGAACATCGACAATACCAAGAATATACCATAGAATCCACTTCACTGCTTGCCAGTTGCCAATGACCTTTACTTGGTTTATGCATATATCTGCTCGCCACACTTAAGGCCTATGAAATATTAGATCTAGTACACACCATACAATACATCAAGCTACCAACAACACTAGCATAAGGAACTTTGGCCATATATTTCATATCATCATCTATGCTGCGAGAGACATAGTAGATTTGAGCTTTAAGTGAGAGGCAAGAGGTGTACTTGCAGGTTTAGATTTATCATTCATGTCAAACCGATGAGTACCTTCTTCAAACATTGCTTCTGTGACAAACAAACTTTGCCTCTTGATTTACTTTCAATTTCCATGCCCAAATCTTTTTAGCTTCTTCCAAGTCCTTCATCTCAAATTCACCACCCAATTGTGATTTCAATTTATTTAGGAAACCTTGCTCTTAGATGAAATTAACATATCATCAACATATAAGAGAAAATAAATGAAGGTCCCATCCTGTAGTTTGCGAAAATAAACACACGAATCATAAAGACTCCTAGTGTACTTCTGACCAAAAATAAATTTATCAAACCGCTTGTACCACTAGCTTGGAGATTGTTTCAAACTATACAATGATTTATGCAGTTTACATACCCAATTTTCTTTACTAGCAACTTTAAATCTTTCTAGCTGAGTCATATATATCTCTTCTTTTAATTCATCATGTAAAAGAGCAGTTTTTACATCAAGTTGTGCTAACTGATCAAGATCAAATTGTGCAACCAAGGCTAAAAAAATACGAATAGAAGAATGCTTAACAACTTGAGAAAATACCTCATTGTAATTAATTCCTTCATTTTGTGCGTAGCCTTTACCTACCAACCTAGCCTTTTACCGTGATCCCTTCTTTTTAGCAAACACCCATTTGCAACCAATTGCTCTCTTCCCATGCGGTAACTGAACCAACTTCCATGTTTTATTCTTGTGAAGAGACTTCACCTCCTCACTCATAGCTTTTTCCCACCCTACATAATCTGCGTGTATGACAGCTTATTCATAAGTAATAGGAATTTCTTCTTCAGTAACTAGAAGGGCATAAGTCACCATATCATTAAGCAAAGCTGACTTTTGAGCATTCCTTCCCTTTGTAGTTGCAATTGGTCTATTTTGATGTGTAGGCTCTTGGGTTGGAGCCTCTACTTCAACAAGCATGTCCTTAATATTTGAATCATGTTAATCAACTATATGACTCACTGGATCAATTGAAGTTTCAACAATTTTTTTCTTTAACTCCACCTGCTGCAAACTCTTTATGGTCGATCATTCTGTACTCTTAAGAATTTTTCTGTTTGTTCTGATCAACCATATAGCCTCATCAAAAGTCAAATCTCTGCTTATAACAACTTTCTTCACATCTGGACACCAAAGGCCTAAATCCCTTAAGACCCACATTAAATCCCAAGAATATAGCTTTCTTGGCCCTTGGATTAAGCTTGCTTTCCTTGACATGAAAATAAGCAAGACAACCAAAATATGTAAATAGTGATAATTAGTAGTAGATTTACCAGACCATACCTCCATGGGCATTTTCCCCTCAATTGCAGCACTAGGTACTCTATTAATGAGATGGCTTGCATACATAACTGCCTCAGCCTCAAATTTTTTGCCTAATCCAGCGTTAGACAACATACACCGAATTTTCTCCAATAAAGTCCGATTCATGCGCTCTGCCATCCCATTTTGTTATGATGTCTCTCTAATTGTGAAGTGTCTCACAATGCCCTCATCTTGACATAGTTTCAAGAATGGATTAGATTTGTATTCACCACCATCATTTGACTTGAGCCTCTTAACTTTTCGACCGGTCTGAGTTTCAATTATCTTCTTCCACTTCACAAATATATCTAAGACTTCATCTTTATGCTTCATAGTGTACACCCATACTGTTCTAGATAAGTCATCA
>BDJD01012835.1:0-10238 GCA_002564525.1 Rosa multiflora | reverse complement strand
TGCTCTGACAGTGTGGTTATGAGTTGGTCTGTATCGGATCGAAACGACTGGGTCACAGATCGGAGTTGTCCGGTTGGTTTCTCAGAGATGGCTGGGTGTATCAGAGATGGCTGGGTGTATCAGAGATGGTTGGTTTCTCAGAGATCGCAACGTCAGCACTAGTGGCTCGCTGCAGAGTCGAAGTGTCGCCGGAGTTGGGTTGATCTGACCAGATCAGGGGTCCAATCAAAGCTTGGGTGATTTTAAGGTAGTGCTCGGCGGCTCTGATTTGCTTTGTCCCGATTTAGGAACTGGTTTTTTTATTGCTTGCGAAGGTACCAGAGTTGATCTGAAATTGATTTGAGGTGATCAGGTTTTGGCGCTGACTTGGATGCCTTTCGACCCTAGAGATAGTGCAATCATGTCGGCTGCGTCCCGCGGTGACCGCGGCAGTGGCTTGCTGGGCTGTGGAGGAATATGTAGGGTGGCCTAAGCTATTTTGCCCTACTGGGCCTGGAACGGGCTAGAGGGCTTGATGCATGATTGGAGGTGGATGGATTGGGCCCTACGACTTTTTAGGGCCTGGTTTGTCTTTGGAATGGGAGCTGAGGGCAATTGTTTCCTTTCCGCTCCACCTATGAATTGGGTCGCTATGGCCAATAGTATTATTTAACTTCTGTTTGGGTCGCAAAAATCAGAGCCTTAGTTGGAACTCTTTTAATGTAAGCTTCGAGGTTTCTAGGTTTTTGTTAGAATAATGGTGGGTGAATTTCCTAAAAGGTGGGTGTAATAGGAATTTTTTGGGATGTTATTCTTATAGAATAGGGTTTCATGAGGTTCTAAAGAACGATTCTTTCTGTCGACCCCATAGGGGTGTTTCGTTTTTGTACTGCTTGCTGAATTTTAAAGAAAGGGCTGACCTATTTCAATAATAATAAAAAAAAACTACTTAGTGATGGTTGTTTATTGTTTCTAATTCCTAAACCTCATTATTTAATTATCTCATCATGCACGAACAAGTTTGAAAAACAATCTATCCAAGATTAAGGGTGCTACTATTTTATATCGGTAAAAATTCTAATATACAAAAGCAACATAATTTTTGCTTTTTAAAAATGACAAAAAATTTAAAAAGACAAAGAAAGAAAAAATTATTTAGCTAGTAATTATTCACTAGCTAAATATAGATAGCATTTTAATAAAAAGTTAAATATTGTTGTAGAGAAACTGAAATTGAGAGGAAATCGCTGTGTATTCTCATTGATAATAGGGGCATCTTTATATAGAGGATTACAATGTATAGAATCTCAATCATACAAGGAAAGTAATCGTACATTTAATAGGAATCTAGATCCTTCTAATTTAACCATATTACCACTAGGTCAAGTAACCTAGAGTTTGGGCCAAACACAAATTATGTTTTACTTGAACACTCCCCCTTGTGTTGCCCAAATGCGGTTCTTCTCTCGTTGTCTTGTTAAAAACCTTGCCGAGCAACAAAAACCCAGTGGGACAAAAATAACCTCGGTCGAAGGGGAAAAAGAGCACAACACACCCTTCACGTTTCGAGGTGAACATATAGACATCTCCCCCTGATGTCTGCGTCTCCCCTGATGTCTGCGTCTCCCCAATCATGGGAGTTCAGATAATTTCCGCAAGCCAATTCTTCCCACATGTTTCTCGAACTTGGATTTGGGCAATGACTTAGTAAACAAGTCTGCCACATTATCCTCAAATCGAACCTAGTTCACTCTAGTATTTGAGGAGAGTCTGTTGTTGCTGATTATGCTTGGTGTTGTCTCCTTTGATGTAGCCTTGCTTCATTTGTTCAAAACGAACAACATTATCCTAAATGCTCGTAGGCTTATCTTGTGGTAGACTTCAAACCACAATTGTTCGAACATGCGTGATTATAGATCCGATCCAATCCATAAACATTCACGAACCACTTCGTGAAGAGCAATAATCTCTGCATGGTTCGAAGATATAGCGACTACGGTCTGCTCTGTAGACCTCCAAGATATCACGGTCTTTTCCCATGGTGAACACTTAACTAGTTTGGGAGCGACCTTTGTGTGGGTCAGAGAGGTACCCAGCATCAGCAAAACCTTCCAAAACACTTATATCGTTTTGGGATGGGGATAGAGAACGCATGCCAGCGTTGGCGGCGTTTCTGGTGTGTGATGGGTCCGAATCCATCTTCTCTATGTAGGGATAGAACAAGCCATTATCAATCGTACATCTCAAGTACTGAAAGATATCTTTTACACCAATCAAAATGGCGTCGCGTTGGCGCAGAGCTATACCTTAGCTGACAAGTTCACTATAAATGAGATGTCCGGTCCTGTGCATTGAGTTAAGTACAATAATGCGCCTATTTCGCATGGAATCCGTCGGCTATTCATAGGTGTGATTCGCCCTAGAAGCGGAGAGAGTTTCTGTGACAGTAATTAAGGTGTCATTTGGTAAGTGGAACTTGGGCTATTCCATGTCCTTGAATTAGTACTGATGGCTTAGCCATTGCAGTCACAAAAGTCATATGCTCATAATGAAAATGAAGTCATAAAGAACTCGAAATTTTATTCTTAAGCCAATGGAGTTACATCATTGTCTCTTTGACTAAACAAAATCTAATCCAAAATGATAGCTATTGCAAAACAATGGTAGTCGTCTAACTTCTTTCGGTAATTCCAAAATAAATGTGACCAGGTGAGTAGAGAGATGTCGGTGGAGCAAGGCTCGCTTAAGTACCCCTAATCTCAGAACCTTCTTAGACATAACACTTACTTTGAGTGAGCCTACTTTGAAGAAAAGCTAAACCATTGGCATTTACTACAAAAATATATGGCAATTGCCTATTACATCTCTTGGAAAAATAAAGACTTAAACAGAATTGGCGATCTATTGATCCCAGCCAGATTTGTAGACTTCAACCCTTCACTCTAGATCATCTTCTTGATCTTCTTGTTCCATATAGTGAGCTTCTCTTGCTTCACTATATGCTTTGTAGGTGGTGACAATTTCTTCACGAGCTCTACAAATGTGTGTCTAATGATCAGACACTCCACATCGAGAACATACATCTCTTTGCTCAAACTCCATTGATTGAGGCACTTTGAAAGCGTCATTTAGATGGCTCTTAGTGTTGGTGGTGCCACCAACATGGCCAGAGGGGTTGCCTCCCTCTCTCTTTCCACGTTTACCTCTTCGGTTCCGTGTTCGCCTATTTTGGCGATTACCTTCCCAAGTAGAGCGATTATATGGACCAGAACGTCCAAATATATTTCTAAGATTAGGGTTTCGCTCTTGGCGCCCTCTCTTTGGGGCGCTACTATAATTGGATTCCGGAATATGCTCTGTTCCCACGGATCTCTAATTATAGTTCTTCACAAGGATGTTGTCATGCTTTTCAGCGACATTCATAGCTCCAATGAGCTTATGAAATCTTGTGATTCGTCTTGCAGTAACATCGATTCGATAGTTCTTAGCAACCATCAATGCAGAGACAAGGAAAGTAGAGAGAGTCTACTCAATCAACATCACATTTGTAACCTCTTTACCACAGAATTCCATTAAGGATTTAAAGTGAAGTGCTTCCGAGTTGTAGTTAAGAGCTGACTTGAAATCACAAAAGATGAGGCTATGCCATCTCACTTCTAGGTCAGGAAGCAGGGAGTTACGGACGTTGCCAAATCTATCTTTGAGTGAGACCCACAGCCTTCTAGGGTCTTCTTCATTCATAACTCATACTAGAGCGAATCATCCATATGACGAGTCATTAGGATGATGGCTTTCGCCTTATTTGCCTCTAAAGCTGCTCTATTTGCTTCCAAAGCTTGAGCTTGCGCAACAGTTAGCACATCCTGGCTAGGCTCGAGAATCGTATCCGAGATTCCATCGGCCTTGAGATGCTGGCGGATATCACGAACCCACCTGTGATATTCAGAGCCAGTTGTTCCTAATGGAGCAAAGTCCAATTTGTTCAGGTTACTCATCCTGAAAGAGAACAAGAAATTAGGGTTAGTTTTGGAGCGAAAAAGGTTACCACGAAAACAAATAAAATTTCTGAGCGTAGTTGCTTCCAAGAAATTCGATTCCAAGAGGGGTTGGATTAGATCGAAACAATGATGTTCGCGGTCGATCGTTTTATCTCAACAAACTCTAAGTTTGGAGAACTTTACAAGCTCCAAGCTTGGAGTGAGCACGAACCCCCACAGTTCGGCTTAATTTGGTCTCCCCTATGATAAAGAAAGGGGGGGGGTAGAAGAAGGGAGGTTGCAAGTCTCAAAAAAAGAAGAGAAATTAAATTAAAAAATGGGAACGTTTAGTAAAAAATACCTCGAAATAGGTCGCTAAAAAATTTGACCTGAAAAAGTCGCTGGAAATTGGCTGGAAAAAATCGCCAGAAAGTGGCCGGAAAAGTCTCCTAAAAAGTCGTTGACCGGGAGTTGACTACTAGTGCTGACGTGGCACTGATGCTAACATGGCAGTGGGTCCTGCTACTAATGTGGTGGTGATGACGTGGCTTGTGCTAACGTGTCAGTGGGTCCCTGTGTTGACGTGGCAGTGGGTCCTCCTGATGACGTGGCAGTGGGCCTCTGCCTTAGGTTTGGTCTTGGGCTTCTAGGCTTCTTTTCCTTTCCTTTTTTTTTCTTTTTCTTTTCCTTCTTTTCCTTCTGCTGGTTCAGCAAGTTTTGCACCGGTTTTTAGAATTTTTATTCCGGTTCCTAAAACTTCAGATCAAGAGGCTTCTACTACCCAAATTTGGTGGAAATTGGAGGTCCAGAAGATAGTGAACCGGTGGAATATTTGCTGCGAGTTGTATGGAGCTTCTGGTGGCCGGTTCGGTGGGTTTCCGGTCGGTTCTTGGGGTGAAGCCGCCTGTTCTGGACTCCTGGGATCGAGTTCTTCAAGGTGTGAGGTGGAGGCAGAAAAGGCTTCAAGGTTTTTAGCTTCTTGAATCAGGGTTTGACTATTTGTTTCAGGGTTAGGGCTTCGTGCTGATAACGTGTTGTAGAGAAACTGAAATTGAGAGAAAATCGCTGTGTATTCTCATTGATAATAGAGGCTCTTTATATAGATGATTACAATGTATAGAATCTCAATCATACAAGGAAAGTAATCGTACATTTAATAGGAATCTAGATCCTTCTAATTTAACCTTATTACCACTAGGTCAAGTAACCTAGAGTTTGGGCCAAACACAAATTAGGGTTTAGTTGAACAAATATAACTTTATTTTGGTTGTATTTTTACTTGACACGTTAGTCAAATTAAAGTTGATTTTAGTTATTTTGTTGGAGATGTTCTAAAAGATGGAGATTGAGGGTTTCTTTATTTTTGTTATTTAATTAAACGTAAAAAAGGAAAGTTAAAACAAAAGTTATGTCAATAAGTATACTAAATGTTTTTATTGGATGTGTGTGTGTGTCTATGTGTCTAACACACACGTACGTGCATGTGCATGAAATTGTACGTCAAAGCTCAAAATAATCACTGTTGAATTATAAATGTAACATCACGTGACTGGTCGAGAATAGTAAAATTGAAATCTCCTATTATCTTATAAGAAGATTTTGTCATGTAACTATTGACAGAACTCAGGTAGATCATTAGTGTTATTTATACTATAGTTGTACAAGAGATAAAAAGTTTATATTTCCTTGGACATATTCTTAGAGAATTATGTTATATATTGACCGATAAAAATTGAACACTACTACAAAATGGGCTATAGGACACCAATTTTGGGGACTGTTCTGAATTGGTGCATATGTTGAATAGTCTTGCACCGTGTAATTTGATCGGTGAGTTGTTATGGAGATGTCATCAGTATTTGGTGGCCCAATGCTCATATTTGATTAAATTATTCATAATCGGTATGTTTGGTTACATTATTTACGGGTTTTGCCGCCAAATTTCATGTCTTGTTCAGCAAAACTGCAAAAGCATGGGTCTTCTTGTTTTGGTGAGATGAAAAGAATGGGTGATGGCAGGAAAACCAAAATTTGTTCCAAAATTATACTTTGTTTATTGTATTTGAAACCCACCCAATGTCGCGAGCACTTTACCAAAGTATGACCTAGCTCTCTCTCTAGACGAGATTCTCAGAGACGTCGTCGTCCATGTGTGGCCTCTGTAACCTCGCTCACCATTCGTTGCTGCGATCATGGCTGGAGGACTGTTGAAGATAATGATCTGAGCATGATGATCTCAGAATTTTCAGTTTCCCACACCAAGAGGATTTGTTTCCGTAAGTCACAGTCGCTAGAGTTAGCCGGACGCGCAACACTCGCCACCACATTTATGGCAAATAAGCTATTTGATCCTCTATCCTCCTCATATCTAAGATTACTGTAAGTTCCAATTTTCCCTATTATCAAACCTAATTAATTAAATTTTGCTTGGAGTTTGTCAATAAACTCTTCATTTAGGTGGCTCAGTGGATATGGAAATTAGGTCTCCTTGTTATTCATAGTTCCTAATTGAAGTAAGCAAAAGAAAACATTTTTTATGGTTTGCTTCTGATTTAGTTATGCATTTGGGGATTACCAAAGATTAATATGGTGCTTCAAGACTTGGTTGCTTTCAATTCTGTAAAGCACTATATATGTACTTATACTATTTGATGCAATTGCTTATCAAAAGTTTGTAGGAACAATTAAGGTCTACTAGTTAGGGTCAGGCATAAATTTAATGCTTTATGCCTTTATCATGATTCCTTTAGGTTTCTGCTGCATTCAAAGTTCTGCAACAATGGTAATTCTGATTTTGTAGTCGCATTCTCTGTTTCAGTATTTTGTAAAATTGTGTTGGCTGCCAAGAGTACTGAAAAAAAATGTGAGAATGTGAAATTGTGTTGGCTGCGACATGGCAAGTTACTGGTGCTACATGCACCATACATGATCTTCTGCTAACTTTGTTCCTTTGTTATTGACTGTGGTGTATCTCAGGGTACGTACATTTCATTTGGGTTGGCGGGATGAGTGCTCGTTCTTATGACCTGAATATTCTCTATCCAGTTATTGAAGCAAAATTTAAGGTAAATTCATTTCTTATGAATATACACTTTAGACTCTTGCAAGTGAAACTTGTTTGAATATTCAATATTCTGAGACATACTAGTCCCATTTTAAGGCTTTTGAGTAGTGTAGTTAGATTTGTATTGACTTACCCATGTACTTTTTGATCTCCTCAATTACCAAATTCTAATAAGTATTCATTTAATATTGAAAGGGGGTTAAAGTTTCTGCACTTCATGTGGTACCCTACGATGATGCAGAAGAATTTTACAGGTACTCGTATGGTACAATGTTATCATGTGCTCTTTGTTTCTACAAACTATGCGTGTCATTTTACTATTTCTCCTATTCTTTAATCATTGGAATTCCTGTAAACACGATTATGACTTTGGATTTTCTTTTATTTGCTCTTCAATGTGTTTTGGCTTTGTATTTGACAAGCTTATAAAGAACTTTGCTATTTTTAGTTGATAAGCTTGCAGTATTTTGTTCTTTCCTAGAGAGTCAAGGCTTTTTTAGCTGCACAGCTTGTGGTTAATGTCAATCATTTTATTGTTTTATAGTTTTTGCATTGCTAGTTATAATAATTATGACATTCCTCTACCTGCCTTATGTTTTTGTAGGGGAATCAGATTTTCAAATTGGGTCATGTAACTGAAAGTGTTAAGTGGTGCAGACGGAGTGTCATGGCAAGTCACTGAAGGTACATACAACATAAATAATCTAGCTTTCTTTTGGTTTATCTCTTGCTTTAAGTAGTACGTTAAACTGATGGTGCTTTCATTTTTCTTTCTTACTAGTAAGAGCTCTATTCTCCATTCTGAGAATTCAGATCAGTTTTCTCATGGTAAAGCATTTCAGTTTAATTGCTTAGTTTAAGCATGTTACTTAATATGTGCTTATGAATTATTTAGTCGAACTTGAATGATTTCAACTGCTATTGTGTTTAGTCATTGCTGGGAGGGTTGAGTCTAGGGTGTGCACTCATTGGACGGTTGCCCCTGCTACCAATGAGTTTGATTTATTGGCTCATAACAAGGTCTATCTATTGAAGAAATTTATTGAAATGCAAGTTTAATAAAGAAATCCATGTTCCTTGATTTGTGTGTATTTCCACCTCACTGCCCCAACTTTGGCGTTTCTATGACAATTAAACCGACTCTGAAGAGTTTGGATGAAGAAAATGTTGTAGAATGCCATAACATGTTTAGTGATTTGTTCATTTCAGGTAATGTCAAGGTGGCCTTGTTAGAAGGGAATCAATGGATTCTGTTTTGAAAACGACTCTGAACAGGGATGAGCATTCACTCAAAAGATTGGAATGAAGCAATCTTAAATTAAAATGTAGGAATGTCAGGCTTTTGATTCCATTTGAAGTGGCATGGAACCAACTGAAGCTTAATGACATACTGGGGAACTGAAAGAATTTAAGAGGCTGTACGAATTAACCTGCTGAAGACATTGAGACAATATCATTGAGTTTTTCCTTCTGGAGTTGATACTAGTAAATGAAACATCAACTTTGTGGTAGGTTTAACCTTTGTAAGTTGCAGTAAGTTTCTTTATTTTCGGATAAGGTAGTGCAATAAGATGTATTTACGTATCAACTCTGACTTTAGATTTTGATTGAAGATGGTGAATCTGTCTACATTTGTAGACATAATTGATCTATTCCACTAGTTAATGGTTTTATTTATTCTTTTTATTATTAATTTTTTTTTTTAATAATGTGACATTTAAAGACACCGTTCTAACAGTTAGCTATTAATACTATAATTGGTGTATGGAAGCTGACATGACAACATTCTTTTAAGTTGAAAACCAGGCACCAATTCAATTTTGATGCTCTATGCTTCAAAGGAAACTGGGGTAATCACCACTGTCAAGTATTTGGTGGCTGCATAGTGGCTATTGAAGGCTTTGGTGGCCTTTGTGAACAATGAACACCATTATAGGAGGGTGTCCTATAAGCAAAATTGTAGTAGTGGAATGATCTTGTTCTTTACACAGAAGGAGCTGGGGAGCCACCTTGGAACTAGATTGTTCTTGAATAAATTTCCTTCGTCATATTAGTAAAACAATGCAGCTATTTATCTCAAAAAAAAAAAAAAACACATGCACCTATGAATTTAGTTTAGAGGGAGGAGATCGGAAAGTTCATTTTATAAATTACCTTCTAGCTATACCAACGGATAATATTCACTATTAGAAATTGAAAAATTGTTAAAGCAATTTCGCCCGGTTAATTATCTATTACCATCGCATGCGATATCGATTGTTTCGTTCAACTTCTCTAGTACTTTTGATCGAATAAAATATTTGTCTTCATCGAAAATTAACGTAATATTGACATAAACAATAACAAAACCATAAAGTAGAAGAAATCAAAAGCCAGTAATATAGTTAAAGCTTATCATCATTCCCTCATGTTACATGAATAATTGTTTGAATACAACAGAAAGATCGAGTCTATTTCGAGATGTATACAAACACCATTTGTAGTACTTGGAGAAAGAAAAAGAAGACAACACTCTAATAATCATTAGAAGTACTCCGTGCACCCGTTTTCATCAGAGTCAGTACTCAAAACTTGAACCAACACATCCGGAGCAGCCCCTGTTGCCATGGTTAGCTCGGGACTCGGAATCAATTTCCTAAACTCGCTCTTGTTCTGGTCTGCATCAGAAGCCTTATTCTCGGAACATCTACTCAAGTTCGCAGACTTGCGCTTCTTCTGGTCTGCGTCAGAACCCTTATTGATCTCTGAACATTCACTTAACTTTGTATATTTCCGCTTCTTCTGGTCTGCAACAGAAGCCTTATTCTCTGAACATTCACTTAAATTCGTAGACTTACTCTTCTTCTCCGTCTTATCTGCATCAGAAGCCTTATTTTTTGAACATTCACTTAATTTCGTAGACTTGCTCACCTTCTTCTGGTCTTCATGAGAAGCCTCATTGATTTCTGAACATCCACTTAAGTTCATAAACTTCTGCTTTTTATGCTTCTTCTTCTGGTCTACACGATAAGCCTTATTCTCTGAACATCCACTTGATCCCACTCCCAGTCCGGACTCTAATCCTTGCACACTCTCTGAACCCGAACCAGGACCTGGACTAGTCCCAGTCCCCATTGGCATAAAGCTGTACACTTTAAACTTGCGCTTCTTCTGCTTCTTCTTCTGGTCTACATCATAAGCCTTATTCTCTGAACATCCACTTGACCCCACCCCCAGTC
>BDJD01012831.1:0-15474 GCA_002564525.1 Rosa multiflora | reverse complement strand
CGGAAGTGTGGGATCGGACTCCACAAGGCAAAATGCCACCTTCCGTGCTCCTCCTCCCTTCCATCAAAATGACAACGATGTCTTGATGGGTTTTGCTGATGTAGGGTATCTCTCTGATCCTCACAAAGATCGCTCCTAAACAGGTTATGTCTTTACCATGGGAAGCACTGCAATATCTTGGAGGTCTACAAAACAGACCCGTGTTGCTACTTCCTCAAATCATGCAGAGATTATCGCTCTACATGAAGCCGTGCGAGAATGCATATGGCTAAGGTCTGTAGTTAGACACATTCGAGGAACTTATGGTTTGAAGTCTACCACAGATGAACCTACATGCATTTATGAAGATAATGCAGCTTGTATTGAGCAAATGAAATTAGGTTTCATCAAGGACGACAACACCAAGCATATATCGCCTAAGTTCTTTTACAATCAGCAACAACAAACACTTCTAAATATTGAAGTGAATCAAATCCGTTCAGAGGATAATGTAGCAGACTTGTTTACCAAGTCATTACCTAAATCCACCTTCGAAAAATATGTGAAGAGTATCGGATTAAGAAAGTTATCCGAACTCCCATAATTGTATAAATCAGGGGGAGACCTTCACATCAGGGGCAGGTATGATGTCTACTAAATATTGAAGTGAATCAAATCCGTTCAGAGGATAATGTAGCAGACTTGTTTACCAAGTCATTACCTAAATCCACCTTCGAGAAACATGTGAAGAGTATCGGATTAAGAAAGTTATCCGAACTCCCATAATTGTATAAATCAGGGGGAGACCTTCACATCAGGGGGAGGTATGATGTCTATATGTTCGATCTTGAAGAGTGAATGACGTGTTGTGCTCTTTTTGCCCTTCGACCAGGGTTATTTTTGTTCCACAGGGTTTTTGTTACTTGGCAAGGTTTTTAGTGAGACAGCGGAAAACGTCATCACCGAGTTTGAGCGTCATAATGGGGAGTGTGGAAGGATGTCGACTACTCCACATTCACGCGCGTTGTGCTCTTTTTCTCCTTCGACCAAGGTTGTTTTTTCCCACAGGATTTTTATTACTTGGCAAGGTTTTTGACTAGGCAACTTAGAAGCACATAGCAGAGGCAACACTATTGACATGGAATATCCAAGGGGGAGTGTTGTAAATGATAATGACTATTCATGCAACAAGTATTGCTTAATGTATGCGATTGACACAAGGTTGTTTTTTCCCACAAGGTTTTTATTACTTGGCAAGGTTTTTGACTAGGCAACTTAGAAGCGCATAGCAGAGGCAACACTATTGACATGGAATATCCAAGGGGGAGTGTTGTAAATGATAATGACTATTCATGCAACAGGTATTGCTTAATGTATGCAATTGACAGACTCGTAATGTGCGATTGATTAGTATAGCTATTATGTATTACCTTTTGTATACATGATGTAACCCTATATAAACCTCATGGTGAGATGAATACAATACAATTATCCAATTCTCTACAACAATATTAGCTTTATTCCTTTTTGTATAGCTTTTATCCAAAAAAAAATGGCATGCATATTTAAATGCCAATTTTTTTTTATTCATAAATAATATTTTTGCCGTAGAAAATGACTTTTGGTGACGGCAAAAACTTCAATAGCGGTTGATGGAGTCGCCGTTGGTATTTGCAACGGCATTTTTTAGTGGCAAAATTCTTATGACGGCAAATGGTTTGCCATGGCTAATAATCTTGCGACGGCGCATTTGCCATCGCAAATACTATTGACGACGCCACCATTAGCGTCTGAAGCATCGCCATTGCAGAACCGTCGCCAATACTCTTTTGCGACAGCAAAAGGGGCTTTTGCCACGGCATGGCGCCGTGGCTAATGTAATTGCAACGGCATTTTTTAGTGGCAAAATTCTTATGACGGCAAATGGTTTGCCATGGCTAATAATCTTGCGACGGCGCATTTGTCATCGCAAATACTATTGGCGACGCCACCATTCGCGTCGGAAGCATCGGCATTGCAGAAACGTCGCCAATACTCTTTTGCGACAGCAAAAGGGGCTTTTTCCACGGCATGGCGCCGTGGCTAATGTAATTTTTTTTTTTTGTAGTGAACGGAAAACTCTCCGACATGATCGCTGAACTTCACGCTTTGTTGAATTGATCAGGAGAGAAATCAGAAGGTGATTCTGATAAATTGCATCGCAGATGTATAATCGATTGCTGGATGAGATACGCTCTGCACGACAAACAATTGTACTGAATGCAAATGGGGGTGGCCAAGGTAACTTGACATCACTTATAGTGCCAGGTGCCACCTTGGGGGCAATAGGTTACGGCTACATGTGGTGGAAATGTCTTAAATTCTCGGAGCATTAGCGAATTTTGGTACTACTTCTACAAGTTTGGTTTGGTGAGACTCTGCTCCACCCTTCATACTTGCACACTATAACAGAGACCACTTGGGTCTTCCGAACTTTCATTTTCGTCAGTTCCATGTTTGCTTTTTCTAATTTATTTGGGAGGTTTTGGTTTTGACCCCCCTCCTTTGTACTCTTGTTTTCATTTTCTTAACATAAGAGGATAAGAATGATCTCTTCCTTAACTAAAAATTAAATAAAAATAAAAATTGCATAAGAGGTTCCCTACTTCATAGAAAGAAGGAGAAAAATAAAAAATGGTTCTTCCCTACAACTTGACTGAATTTTTATGGACGAGTTCTATGTATTGACTTGGAAAAAAACAAGAAGTGTCCTCAAACTAGTAAATATTACATGTTATAAGATATGTATGAGAAATGTATAACATAACCTTAATATAGAGTTTCAAGATAAAAATGACTTTTTGGACATTGAAAAACCACAGTTTACTCCCTGAAAAGAGAAACCCTTGTAACCACAAGTTTCTAATTTATCGATCTTCAACCTCCGCACCCCAACAGAGACATTTCCCTTCCCGATGAGAATGCATTACGTACGGGCGTACGGCATAGGCAACCCTAGCCGGAAGCATTTAACCGAGTATTCTCGTTTGGGATAGAAACCCTGACATTGAAAAACCACAGTTTACTCCCTGAAAAGAGAAACCCTTGTAACCACAAGTTTCTAATTTATCGATCTTCAACCTCCACGCCCCAACAGAGACATTTCCCTTCCCGATGAGAATGCATTACGTACGGGCGTACGGCATAGGCAACCCTAGCCGGAAGCATTTAACCGAGTATTCTCGTTTGGGATAGAAACCCTAGAAGAACGCTAGGAAATTCCGGTTTGCTTAACCCTCTTCATTTTACATATAAGCCTCATCTCATCCCCATGGTGATCGAGTCAAGATCTCAAACCTCACAAGTTGATATTTGATAATGTTCATCAAGGCAACGTTTATTTAATAAATAAAATATTTTTTTTCTCATATTGCCTTTTTTAAAATCAAAATCTACAACAAATAAATTTAAAACATGATTAAATTCATAAATCATAATTTAGTGAGTACAAAAGTCAAAACACCATTAAAGTAAAGTAGTAAATGTATATATTTATTATTTATATTATAAAAATATATATATATATATATATATATAATATATTGGGGCGGGTTTGGGGATGGGGATCACAAAACCATCCCCGCCCCATCCCCAATCTTAGATAGCGGGGATTGGGGATCCCTATCCCCATTCCCCATTTGTCCCCGAATTCTCCCCCCATTAGGGGCGGGTATCCAATGGAGCTCCGCCCCGCTGGGGATTTTTGCCATCCCTACTTGGAAGCATTTAACCGAGTATTCTCGTTTGGGATAGAAACCCAAGAAGAACGCTAGGAAATTCCGGTTTGCTTAACCCTCTTCATTTTACATATAAGCCTCATCTCATCCCCATGGTGATCGAGTCAAGATCTCAAACCTCACAAGTTGATATTTGATAATGTTCATCAAGGCAACGTTTATATTTTATTTCCTCTTGAAGGTTGGGGGTTGTATTCTATGTGCTTAAATATTAAGGAACACATTTTCCTAGCTGGATTGGAAAAAATTATGATCTTCAAGACGCAGAGCACGTGTGATGCACCATTGCACATTGTCGAAGAAAAAGAGACAAATTTCTATTTGTTTATGGATCTTGTTTGGAAAGGATGAAAACGTTGAATACAAAGTGCTTGACAACTATGAGAGCATGCCAATTTTGCGCTTACGTTTTGCAATTATGGGATTGGGACTTGTCATCCTCACTAAATGGTCCATGCCAGGCACAGATGTGAATGGTGAAAGAACTCTTCTGCTATGAAAATGTATAGGAGGAAATCAAGAAGGGTTCAGATTAAGAGAGAATGGTCCACTAGCTATATACCCTTGTAATCTTGTAGTGTAACTAGGGATTTTTGCATTCATGTACATAGTCCCTTTGGTGGGTTCGTTTGAGTTTAATGTGTGCCACATGTCTATGTTTGATGTTAATCTTTAGCTTCTTTGATTTTTATGCTTCCGGAATTGACAGACAACTGCAATGTATTTTGGTTAGAATACAATTCCAAAATTTATATGTCAAGTATTTTGCAATTTCGATCCACATTTGGTCGTATTCGTCAACAATTACTAGTCGATACACAAAAGAAAAAACAAAATTAGTAGACAAAAACAAATTGTCTCGACTATTTATTTCTATTACTTCGAACTTGAGACTTTTACTAATACAGAGAAGATAAATACCATTAATTTAGTTGGTGTTCTTTATTAATATTGTATTTGTTCTTGGTATTAAATCACAGGCACATGGTTTTGGCATGCTACATCAATAAAATTGAGTAAAATTTGGGGTACCATGTTAGAGTAATGCAAACAAATCAGGTAGACTAAGCTAGGCGGAAAGAGCCGAAAAGACCGTCCAGTTAGCCATCATCAATGGGGTCATGGATGCAACTGTTTTTGTTTTGGGGATTTTATACGAGTCCAATGCCCTCCTCTCTTATTGAAGATCAACTGAGAACCAAATTTAAAGCATAAAGCAACTGAAGCTGTTTATATACACATTTATACCAAGTTAAACAACCTTCTATGTATAAAATGAAATGATTACATACATTAAATGGTACAGATACAGTGGCAGCTCCACAGCATTTGAAGTTGGAAAGAAGAGGGAAAATTTTTGGGGAAGCTTATAGCATCATCATCATCCCCACCTTCTTGTTTCTACTTTCTTCCAACGAATTCACTTGAAAATTGGTTTAAACTTTGAAGCTACTGCTTGCCCGGTTCAGGGTCTTCTTTTATGCTCATCTCAACCATTTCAACTGCACCAAAACCTCCATCGTCGGTGGCTATGGTTGATTGGGAGTCCATCCCGGGTCCCGCTTGGATTTCCTTGAACTGCGCCATGACTTGAATCATCGTAGGGCGGCGCCATGGCCTATCATCCAAACAAGCGCAAGCTACCTTTAAGTGCTGTAACAGCTCAATCTCAAGGGTTGGGTCCTCTTTCATGAGCTCTGGATCAAAAACATCACTTATTTTTAATTTAGCATGTTGCTTCACCCAACCAACAAGATTATTGTCACCAAAATCAGCTGAATCTGTAGGACGTCTTCCTGTTAGCAGCTCGAGCAATACTACACCATAACTATAAACATCGCCTTTTGTAGAACATCTGAAACTCTGGTAGTATTCTGGAGGAACATAACCAGGTGTGCCTGCCAGGGTGCTCACACTCAAATGAGTGTCCATTGCACTCACAAGCCTTGCCATTCCAAAATCGGAGACTCTGGCTTCTAGATTCTCATCGAGCAGGACGTTGCTCGATTTCATGTCCCTATGAATGATGTGAGGAATGCAATTGTGGTGAAGAAAGGCCAGTCCTCTTGCAGATCCAATCGCAATCTTCCTCCTTGCAGACCAACTCAGCTTGATACCTTTCTTCTGGTCATGTAAAACATCATCTAAGCTTCCATACTTCATGTACTCGTAAACTAAAAGCCGTTCTTCTCCTACTTTGCAGTATCCAAGGAGGGGAACAAGGTTTCGGTGCTTGATCTTCCCGATAGTTTCCATTTCAGCAGTGAATTCACGATCACCTTGTCCACTGATATGTATCAACTTCTTGATGGCAACAATGCTGCCATCCTTCAATTGGGCCTTGTATACATCACCAAAACCACCAGAGCCTATAAGACTGTCATTGTGGAAACCATTGGTAGCATCAAGAAGATCTGCAAAAGTGAGCTTTTGAAGTGGCTTCTCAAATGTGGAGAGGTTAATGCTTAATGCTTCTCGGGCACCCGTTAGCTTCCAGGCAGTACCGGAGTGGGAACGACTGTCCACATAAACGTCCAGACCTGAATCCTTCTTTTTTCGCCTTTTCTTGGTTTCAATTGCAACAATAAGCAAACCAAAGATGCAGAAAAGGGTAAACAGTAGCCCCATTGCCACACTGCCTGCCAGGGACGCTTGTCGATGAGGTTTCTGGTGCCCATTTCCATTTGCCCCAGAAGCAGCTCCACAGGAATTTAGAGGGTAGCCACAAAGGCCTGAATTGTTCATAAATCTGGAAGCAGGGAATGTCTCAAACTGGCCTGATTCTGGAATCATTCCAGATAGATGATTGTTTGACAAATCGATCTCCATCAGCATGGAAAGGCTGACCAAAGACTGAGGAATACTTCCATCAAGGCTGTTGCTAGAGAGATCAAGAATGTTAAGGTCCTTCAATTTCCCAAGCTCTAGTGGGATTGATCCAGATATGTTATTATGGCCCAGATTCAGAATATAGAGATAGTACATACTCCCAATCTCTTTGGGAATGCTACCCGACAACCTATTGTGTGACATATCAAGAAAAATCATGGTCCCATTGTGATTAAATGTTGGTTGGAGAATACCTCTATACACTCTAGTGAAGTTGCAGGGGTTCCTGGTCGAAATCCTGGTCAATTGCTCTTGTCTTATCCCCGCAAACTCGAGCAAATTCCCTGCTCCATGGCACTCCTTGCTTCCATTATTCTTGATATACACAAACGTCTTGGAAGCAACAAAATTCACCGCAATGTTGCCAGACTGTTTGAAAAGCCCAGGAGGGATTGTACCATTCAGCAAGTTAGTGTTGAGATCCAACCATATCAAGCTCTTACAGTCCCCCAGCTCCAGGGGAATGTTCCCATAGAATGAGTTGTTACTCAGCTTCAGTATTGCCAGCTTCGGAAGCTTGCCGATCCACGCCGGAATCTCACCACTCAACTTGTTATTCGCCAACGAAATCCAGCTCAAATTGGTGCAGTTACTCAGCCCCACAGGAATCGTCCCCGTCAGCTCATTGAAGTCCAGGATAAGATTCTCCAGCAACCCAAGATTCGTGAGCTCCTGGGGGATTTCCCCGCTAAGCTGATTCAACCAAATGATCAAGTCGCGAAGCTTGGACAAAGACCCCAAGCTGGCAGGGATGGTACCAGTGAGGTAGTTGAAGCTCAAATCAAGAGCAACGAGCTGAGTGCAGTTGCTGAGAGCTGGAGGAATGGTACCACCGAAGTTATTGTTCTGGAGGTACAGCTCCTTCCAGCTGTTCCTGGGATCTTCGCAAAGCCAACTCGGAATGGAGCCAGTGAAATTGTTCGAGCTCAGATCCAAGCTGTCTATATATGAAAGATTGGAGAGAGAGCGAGGCAGAGTACCAGAGAAACCGTTGAGAGAAAGAGACACGCTCTTCAGGCTGCTGAGCTTCAACAGAGTTTCGATGGGCAACTCACCGGTGAACAAGTTGTTGGAGATGTCGAGAGACTCCAAGGAAGCGCAAGAGCTCAATGCAACGGGAACGATGCCCGAGAGGTTATTTATGGAAAGATCCAGCTCCACTAGCGACTCACACGAACTGAGCAAGCTGGTTGGAATTTCACCTTGGAACCCATTGCCGGAGAGGGAAAGAAACTGAAGATTCTCGGTGGGAATGGCCGGAATGAGACCGGAGAAATGGTTTCTCGAGAGGTTCAGAAACGTCAGTTGCTTGCAGGAAGAGAGAGCATGCGCGACGTCGCCGGAGAATTTGTTGCCGGAGATGTCGAGATGGTCCAGAACCATACAGTCGCCGAAAGACGGAATCTCCACCGTGAAATTGTTGGAGGAGAGGTCGAGAGTCTCGAGCTTCTTGCACCCAGAGACACTCATGTCGCCGGTGATCTTGTTCCCCTTGAGAACTAGTTTTACAAGCTCGCTGCAGCCGTTGGATACGATCCACGGCACGGCGGGGCCGGCAATCTTGTTGAAGGAGAGGTCGAGGACCTGGAGGGAGGGTCCGAACGTGGCCGAGTCCTTGGCATTGAACTCGAGGAGGTTGGCGGAGAGGTTAAGAGAGTTCAAGCTCGAGCAGGAAGCCAAGCTGGGAATACCGGAAATTGGGCCGGACAAGCTGTTCTCAGCTAGATCTATGTAAGTGAGGAGAGGGCTGCACTTGGATTTAGCCGGAAAAGAAATGGGGCCGGTGAGGCGGGTAGATTTCAGAGTGAGTGATTGTAGAGAATCAATTGTCATCAAGAAAGTGGAGATAATTGTGAGGTTTGTGGACAAGGTGACGGAGCTCAGGTCTATGGAGGAAACCCGGGTTTGTTTGCAGAAAACGCCGGAAAACAGACATGGGTTTTGGTCAGGGAGCCAATTGGAGAGAAGGGTAGGATTCGGAATAGAGTTTTTGAAGCTCAGGAGTTGCTGGGCGTCTTTGTAAGCTGAAGAGGAAGAAGAGGGAGTTGCAGAGAGCAAGAAGAGGAGGAGAAGAAAGAAGTGGTGTGAAATGGTTTTGTGGGGTTTCATTTTTATTCGTTTTCACTATAGAGGTGGTGCTAAAGAAGAGATGGGTTTTGGTTTAGGTGCTGAGGTCTGCCATGAGAGAAGAAGCTCTTGGAAGAAGAAGCTATCCCTCAGCTGGGTTTGTAGTAGTAGTAGTAGTAGTAGAGAGAGAGAGAGAGAGAGAGGAGGAGGAGAAAGAAGGGAGTCAAAAGTTTGAGTAAGGAAGGTAAGAAGGGTATTTATCAAAGTGGGAAGGAGTGGACAGAGCCAGGTTTGCTCACATGCCATGTGACTAGTATGTGAGACTCTCTATCTCTGTGTCTATCTCTATCTCAGTCTTCTCTGGCTGTTTGTCTGCAATTACAAACTTTCTCTCTCTGCTTTCCTCTTTATTAATCCTGTTTTTCTCTCTGAAAATTGTTTCTTTGTTTCTCTAAGCTGGGTTGTTAATTAAGTAATGGAGGAAATGCATGGATTATTATTCTCTCTTCTCTCTATCATGAAACTATAATTTTTATGAGCTTGTCTCTCTAGCTTTCTTGCTTTTCCGCGTACGTGATATCAAAACATACATGGATCCATCACTGTCAATTTATCAAGATTCCATCTATTAATTTATTACTTTCCTCCTCCTTTTTTTTCTCTAGTATAATTGGGTTTTGTTTATTTTTTTATTTTTTTAGATCAACAATTTATTAAACTCACAATTACAAGTTGGATCTAATTTCTAACTATAAATTAATCTGTTTGAAAACAAATTAAGTAACAGTTTGACGAAGTGGTGTTAGCTCAGCGGTTAGAGCACCCACTACCTAATGACGAAATCATGGATTCGAGTCACTATGGGGGTATGAGTGAAATCATTTGATCCTCTTTTAAACAGAAAAATAAATAAATAAGTAACAGTTTTCAAAAATTAGAAATAATGACTTTGGGAGAAGTCTGAATCTACACGGCAAAAAGAGCGAGAGCGTTAAAAAAAAAAACTTGTTTTTCAATCATTTTTTTATTTAATGAATTATCACTTTACATTTCAGTTTTGATTCTATAATGCTGAGATAGTTAGAGTGCACGATATCATCGTTGTTTAATCGTCTTTACAATTTCGTCTTTTTTTTTTTGTAATTTTTTTTTTTTTTTTCACATTGAACTACATATATCATCTCTAATTTTTAATAGACTTTTACATCTATCATTCACCTGTAAGAATATTTTAATGTTTATAAGTATTTCAAGTATCATTTCGGGATTTAAATTTTTTATTTTTAATATATCATCCTCCATATCATATTTTGATTGAGATTTCAAAATATTATTTAATTTTTTTAATAATAATCATCTTCATATATATCATTCACAATACTCAAATTACTACAGCACATTATATACACTTTCACTATTAGAGCTGCAGATAAAGCGAAAAAGAAATATTAATGGGTTTGGCCGGTTTGATAATGAGGATTGAAAATCTATTCATTTTCGGTCATCTAAAAAAGCATAAAAAATTAATAAAAAATTTAAAATAAAATAAAAACAAATAACAAAAAATTAATTTGTGAGCTCGACCTTGTGCTAGAGGCGCTCGTGTACCGAAAACAATGGCCCCAGCCACGTGTCATTATTGATCCAAAATGTAATAAATAAAAATATACCCATTACATACTTTCACGCTCGATACAGCGCGGTATAAAACGCTCCAGTCCAACACTGTCCGATCCTAGCGTTTCCATTGGTTCGTGTGGGACAATCGCTCGAGATGCAAATAAAGTTAAATAGCTGCGTAATTATTAACTGTACTTATTTGCAGTGTGTGACCTTACGTAGGGGTCCACGTTGGCAATCAATAGGGTCCGTCAGTAAACTTTGACGGTGAGGATTGAGCTGCTGCGCAGAGTTGACTGTGCTCCCCATACGAACCAGTTGCTGTGTTGCCGAATCTAACAGTAAATCTAGGAGAGAGTCTAGAGACTAGTACTAAATGCTACAAGTACATAAATGCCCGTTATTGGTGACCGGGGTAGGGGGAAGTCTGTGAGGGTATTTATGGCAATATAACACATGTGAAAAATTTGTGACGTTGAGAAAATCTATGTGATTTGTTATTTTTTGGCTGAAAACACTTTGATAAAAAGCTCAAAAATGCTACCCAATGGGGTTGGTCTAGCGGAAGCATGCTAGACTGCAAATGAGGCGGACGCTGCAGGACTTCTTCTGGTAATAGGAGGTCCCTGGTTCGAACCACAGCTTGTGAAAAACATCCCCTTAGGGAGGGGTCATGCCCAAATTACTCCCTACCCCAAAGTGATAGCTCACTTGGTCACCATTAATTATACCAAAAAGCTCAAAAATGACAAAAGTATTCCAAAATTTTAATTCTCCAAAAAAAAATCAAAGTGTTTTTTTTTTTTCTTTTTATTGTCTGAAAATACTTCTATAGATAGCCCTTTTTATTTTTAAGAAAATGACAAATTTATTTAACAAGCAATACAAAAAACAAAAAAAGTAGTTTATATACTCATTATTATTTAGGCGAAAGTTTTATTTTGTAAGATAATTATAATAAAAGCTACCCTTACAAGAGTATCGAGAATGAAACTCGTCTATTGAGTTAAACTCTTGAACTACAGAGCAATAATTCTATTATTGTTGAACTTAAAGTCCTTCGCAAAAGATGTATGATTCAAACTCCTTGAGAAGTTAAGCTCTTATTATTGAAATTGTTTAAGTTTCTCATCCTTTACCTTATTCTAATGGGTTGTTAGCGGTTTCACTGGCTAAGAATTACAAGGGAATGCCGATGCAAATAAAAAATAAGGTCAAAATGGCTCAGAGCTCCTCCCAAGCTAAAAGGTCTCACAACCTCTTCCAGGAACTAATGGAGATGTCGTCGATGTGTCATCATCTTCCATTCCATATTTAATTTTTTGGAAAATTTCACTAATGGTCACTCAACTATGACTCATTCGACACTTTGACATCATAAATTAGTAGTTCTTCTTGCACTCCTAATTTCATCACATGTGCCTCTGTACCCAACAATGAGACATGGTGTGAGACCATTTGAAATTTTTGTAACCTAATATATAATTTTGTATGCTATGTCATTGAGACATCATCATAAAAAAAATGGCTCACTAAAGGTATGTTACCAGTTAACAAAATCGACATAAAAAATTACCTTATTTTTTTAAGGTAAATATCTTATTACCTCCTTAACTTTTACATCATAAATTAGTAGTTCTTCTTGCACTCCTAATTTCATCACATGTGCCTCTGTACCCAACAATGAGACATGGTGTGAGACCATTTGAAATTTTTGTAACCTAATATATAATTCTGTATGCTATGTCATTGAGACATCGTCATAAAAAAAATGGCTCACTAAAGGTATTTTACCAGTTAACAAAATCGACAAAAAAATTACCTTATTTTTTTTAAGGTAAATCTCTTATTACCTCCTTAACTTTTACGTCATAAATTAGTAGTTCTTCTTGCACTCCTAATTTCATCACATGTGCCTCTGTACCCAACAATGAGACATGGTGTGAGACCATTTGAAATTTTTGTAAGGGCTAAATACTAGTTATTACCCTGTGGTTTAGGTCCAAAATCAATTCAATCCCTGGACTTCTAATTTCATCAAAAGCACCCCTGCACTTTCAATTTTGATATAATAGGTCCAATTCGTTAATATTTTGTTATGGGTTCATGTTATAGTTGGATTATTTGTTGAAAAACTATTTATTTTTAATAGTAGAACTCACTCTTAAATTGACTATGCAGACCACCTCGACACCACATCATAAAACATAGGTCATATATGAGCCACATTAACAAGTTAAATAACTCAATTGTCGGAAAACTAACAAATTGGACCTATTAGATCAAAATTGAAAGTGCATGGGTGTTTTTGATGAAATTAGAAGTGCAGTGGTGTTTTTGATGAAATTAGAAGTTCAGGGTCTGAATTAATTTTGGACCTAAACCACAGGGTAGTCATTTGTATTTAGCCCTTTTTGTAACCTAATATATAATTTTGTATGCTATGTCATTGAGACATCATCATAAAAAAAATGGCTCACTAAAGGTATGTTACCAGTTAACAAAATCGACAGAAAAATTACCTTATTTTTTTAAGGTAAATCTCTTATTACCTCCTTAACATTTACATCATAAATTAGTAGTTCTTCTTGCACTCCTAATTTCATCACATGTGCCTCTGTACCCAACAATGGGACATGGTGTGAGACCATTTGAAATTTTTGTAACCTAATATATAATTTTGTATGCTATGTCATTGAGACATCATCATAAAAAAAATGGCTCACTAAAGGTATGTTACCAATTAACAAAATCGACAGAAAAATTAACGATCAAACAACATCGATTACAATTAGTAACTATAGGGCCACATGTAATTAAACTAGAAGTGTAGGGGCACAATTGATTTAAAATGTAAAAATCGAGAAGGTAAAATAAAAATAGTCATTATTTTTTTCTAATAGGATTTTGTAAGTGTTTTTCTGGTTGAAGCTTAATGCCTTTTTTTTTTTTGAAAATGATTTGATTTTATTAGGTATCAAAGCCATGAAAAAACATGCCAGAGTCTAACAGAACTTACAGACAGAATCCCGGAACAAACCGGATAACCTATCCAAGCTACAACTAGACCCATTAAAATCTCTGGGACGTTCGCTGAACAGCAAGCCTAAACTACGCAAGAATAATCTCACTCTCTAAGGAACAACTATTCATCTAGTCTAATCTGCCAATCACTCAATTGTGGTACAAATATCAACTAGAAACATTTTAGAAAAGCTTATAGAAATTACCCCTACTTCAAAAGGCTTGAGTCCAGAATGTCTAAAAAACCTAGAGAACTTAAAGAGACGCTAATCCCTTCCCCGTAGGGTTGGAACCAACATCAGCTTCAGCCTCCTTAATAGCCAACAACCTGGGCATCAGGTCGCTCCTCGGGCTCTTCTTGAGGGCCACCAAATAGCCCATATTTTCATATTCAAGCCAAATAAGCCCAGCCCCTGTCTTTGGCCCACAAACAGCATCCCTGGGCCCAGACAACTCAGGCCTAGAGGCCTCCAGCCCAGCAACCAACCCGGTCAAAACCAGTCTGAATGATTTTTCCGGTGCCGCACTGACCTCCAGCATCCAACCAGTCTCAGCCACCGACACAGTCACCGCCGACCCTTGAGAGAGCCGCCTTGGTCCACCTGTTGCCGCCCCAAAACGAGGCGCAGCTGCATCCCCACTGCTTGGGTCAAGGACGTCCCAGCCCGACACCACCGAAGGCATCGAGCCACGCAGCCACCGCCCCCGAAGCTGCAGGCGTTGATACCAGCGTCGCCGCTCCAACCCGATTAGCAAAGCCACGGTCGCACCAACACCCTCAGTTGAGAATCGCTTCAACCAGGGCCCTCGAAATCCATGATCGAGACCCCAGCGTCGCTGTAGGAGAAAACACGATCTCTCCAGGCCCACGCCGCAGTTGTCTCGCCATTGTTCGGTTTGGAGAGTACGAGCCTCCCCGCCGCCATCACGAAACCTAGGTTTCGCCTTCCAGGGTCCCTCCACAAGTTTCGGAGGCCCTCTCATCTCTCTTTTTAATCTCGTTGAAGCTTAATGCCTTGAAAATGAGGGTTTTGCTCAAATAGTGGCTTTTTCCAACGGCTAATTTCATCACATTTTTATTGTTGATTTGATAGATTTAAGGTTATTAAATCTTCCAATGAAGTATGCAAACAAATATTGTCGGTTTCTCTTTAGATTATTCTATCATGTGCTTCACCTAGTAAGTGAGGTAACTTATTACGTGTAATGGTCTCACTTTTTTTTGGTGTTTGATTATGTGTCACTGTATAATGTTGTTTTGCCATTGAATAAATTTGTTGCAATCCATCCACCCTTCTCATAAAAAATAAATAAATAAATAAAATCACACACTTATATTTCAAATTTATAGTTCTCCCTTACAACCTCAAAAGTCTTATAATATGGATGATTTGTGAAAATTCCATTAGTTGCATGTAGTTCATCCTGGTGACCTAAGATTTTTCATTATATTAAGTAAAGTGACTAGCTCTTTCTTAATTTTGAAGTACATGGAATAATTTATTGACTTAAAACAGATACGTGAGAAAGAAGGGTTATATAAACGCTTTTCTCGGCAAGAAAACAACAACGCACACAGCACAATCAATGAAAAAACTGACATCGAGTAGAACAATAATTGGGCTAAGAATTCACATCACGATATAGTCGTTGCAAAAAGAGACAAATGAGAAAACTACCAAATAAGAAGAGTCGTGATTCGCACCCGCAAGTTCCTAAAGTAGGCATAAATCTCTACTATATACTCATAGATCTAACACGCCACTTAAATGTAGGTCACGAAAACATTACTAAAAAAGGACACTCATAACACCAAATAATTAAAGAATTCATTCCGTTTAATCGCCAAATTTTCTGCTTACATCATGGCAAGACCATCTTGATCACCACAAAAAAATTTCTCAATCTCTTTCACAAGTATAATCAGTAGAATGTAAAAGTGACAATCTCTACATCATTTTCTATATTTAGCTCCCCAAAATCTCTCCTTTCCCTTTCCCTTTTCCGTTTCTTCTATAATGAAAGCAAACAAAACACGGTTGCGTGGCGGCCGTGGCCGAAGCGAAAAAGCAAAGCTGAAAACCAGTAAAATTTTCCCAAACCAGATAGCAGTCAGTTA